>JAPSES010026719.1:0-13043 GCA_029822895.1 Maxillicosta whitleyi
CTCACTGTTCAGGTGGACCTCACAGACCCTGTAGAACACATTGGACCTCAGATTATTGACTCACTGGAACTGTTGCTGTCACTGTCTTGTAATGTATGTAGAAATGACCAGAAATAGTCACTTGTCTGATAAAGGGTTAAAGAGCCTCAGTGAAAGACTTTTTTCTTCTTTTCTTATTGCTTTCATTATCCTAGTGTTCCTTTTTTAAAGTTATCATTTCTTTTCTTCACCTTTGTGTTTTATTCCTACATATGTTTGAAACAAAGTTCATCATTATCGCTGTTGCATTTGCCGAAGGAGGTAAAACTGCTTTTATTCATCGCTTGATGTGAGATTTTTTTTTTTTTTCTACATAATGCATTGAAGTAATTTATGTGCAGCCATGTAGGAATCTTGGTATTTGAACACAAAACAAAAGATTACAGACACTTTGTTGATGAGATAAATTTAGCACAGCGACACAGAGGCGAAGTCCTCCTGTGACCTCTGGGAAAAAATCATACATACAGTTACATATATACCATTAAGCACGTACGACCTTACAAATAGCTTGGAATTATTAACAATAATGAGAGATTTGGAGAAGATTTGTGAAGTCATATGTTACAAAAGAACAGCAGTGCTTTAATTATGCATCGAAATGTGCATGTTTTCACATTGAATGAATCGCAATGACTGTATTTTATCCTGCTTTTATTGCATCTATTTTACACACTACTCCATTTCATTTGACTTTTACTCAACATACTTTCTGTCTTTACTGTCATGGTTTGGCGAGTCAACATTAAACAGAGAAAACAGAGAAAATTCTTAGACTATGTAGTTAAATAGTAACAATATATTGCAAATATTTTGTATTAATTGAGTTTTAAACGTCTTGTTATTGGGTTGTTTAACTTGCGTATTCAAATATAATCTGTGCTTTCACTAACATCTACAGGATGACTGAATTAAACGTATGAAAATAACTGAAAAATGCAAAATACAGAGCATAATGTTGGAATAACTGGTGATAAATGATGTGGTAAAAGTTAAATGTGCAGGAAAACTACAAAAGCTACAAAAAAGGTCTAAGGTTTAATTAAACTGGAACTGATGACTGGAACTTATTAAAATGTTTACAAACTATCCTTTTAAAAACATGAACAAAAAGAAATTTATTAAGAAAAAACAGCAATTTTTTATTTTTTTATTTTTTTTAATTTTTTTTTTACAATTTATGCCATCATTTGGCCTCAGTTCCTCATTTTCACATATTCATTATAACGTACAGATCACAGTGGATCTACAAATACATAAAATATTTAATAACAGGTAGAATATTGGTACAATTACACTGAATTAAGTTGAGACATTTGTGGTTGTTCATATTTTTTCTGGTTATTCATATTTTTTGTAAAAGGCTAGTCTGTAAATGTAAACATTTTTGTGTCATTTAACTTTTTTTTTTACACTAATACAAAGAAGAAAAAATTGTGGTTTTGAATATTTATAGTTTATTATGATAATGTTTTATTGGTCTGACCCACTTTAGATTGAACTGACCTACAATTATTTTAATATTTTTGATTGTTCATATCTTCAGGGTAATTTCTGTATTTCACCAATTCATCCCAGGGGCCGGATTGGATGCTTTGGCGGGCCAGTTTTGGCCCCTGGGCTGCATGTTTGACACCCCTGGTATAAAGTATATCAACTAGTTTAGTTGTGACGTTACATGTTAGTGGTGTTATTTTCACACAGCGTGACAAGGACGCACATATTCAGTTTTTTCACTAAAGTAAAGTGAAAAAATCAGTTGCAATTCTGCGTTAAAATGAAGCAACATGTCGTAACATCACCTCTGGTTGAAACACAAGAGTTGAATTCTGTGGGACAACTAGTGTTTAAGACGTGTGACCGCCGCCTGCTATAAGAAAACACTTTTTACATAAATTAAAACCTGGCTGAAGAAATGATTAATAACACAACTGTGGCACACACGTACGGTCTGAAACACTGAAAGGAAACATTAATAAACAGCTGCACTGAAACAGGCAATGATTTAGGGCTGGGCAATGCACCCAGTTCATTGAATTAATACAGGTTTTACTTTCAGTTGCAGAAATGAGATTATTCCCCTGGTGACATTTACTGCCCAACAAAAAAATCAACATGCAATGTGTTAGCCTCTGGTAATATACTGATTATAGATGCGTTTTTCAGTCACATATTGCATTTAGTTTTGTAAAGAAACATATTTTTGAATCAGTTTTTTCATGAAGCCATAAAATAATTGAATAAAATCATAAAAATATATAATATTGGGAGAAAACCTTCAGCCACACTGCTTTGGTCTACAATGAATAATAGAAATCTGATTTATTTTATGTAAATTTATGTGAAAATAAAGCAAATGCTTTTCTGCAAAGTAACTGCATCCATGAGGATAAACCTGGTACTCATCCTACTGTAGTACAGTAGTCTATTATTACCCCGCCCCTCGAAGGGGAGGCAGGAGCCACTGGACTTGGCTCGGGTTGTTTCTTTGTTTGTTTGTTCACACTTTTAGCAGCAAAACTATTGGTTGAATTCATATCAAATGGGTTTATAGATTGTAAGTGACCCAGAATAGATGTGAGTACATTTTAGGAAAAGTAGGTCAAAGTTCACATTTTTAACCTTTTTTTTCCTGTTTTACTTATAATGGTTGAAATTTCTTTACGCTGACATCAGCAGGATCGATATCTAAATAAACTACAATACATTCCTTGCCTTTTTCGTATCATGAAGGAGGGTCTAAGGATGGGGGGGGGGGGGGTGGTGCACAGAACATTAATCTATTTCCTTCATCTGCGCTTTATTTGACTGTTGTTTGTTTTCATATTCAGCTAATTCTGTAAAGCTCTGCAAGGTAACCTTTTTGCGATATAGATTTACAAATAAAAGTGAAATGAACTGAATTAATATGTGCAAGAGGCGGGGTTTATTGTCCCTGGCACCACTTGTTGGTATTATTATTATTATTATACTGTTGCTACTTGTTGTTTCTAGTAGTACTTCACAATGTGCAGCTGCCTGTTTTTTTTTTCAATTCTGTTTTCTTCTTTACAGTTATTGTTTTTGCTATTTTCTTGTAGTATTTCTTGTGCGTATATTAAATTTCCTGAAGGTTTTGCACAAAGGATCAATACACTTCTATCTATCTATCTATCTATCTATCTATCTATCTATCTATCTATCTATCTATCTATCTATCTATCTATCTATCTATCATCTCTCTCTCTCTCACATATATACAGTGTGTATTGTCCAGTGTGTGTCTGCAGAGATGTGTTGGTGTAAATGCAGCTCTATCTACCCTCTACTCTGCAGCAGCGATGCACAAACACCACTACAGTTCATATGTGAACACACACACACACACACACATACACACACACACACACACACACACACACACACACACACGACTTAGTACCAGTTGTGGTTCTTTATATGTGGACTTACAGACATATAGGACAGACAGAGGGGAGAGGATGCGTCACGGGACTAAAATGGAATGGAATGGAATAGAATAGAATGGAATTGAATGGTGGAAGGATGGATGATCAGGATGCAGGAAACCCTCCCTGTCCACACGGAGACGGGTGTGTGTGAAGCAGCGCCGCAGTAACACACTTCAATCACACACACACACACACACACACACACACACACACACACACACACACACACACACACACACACACACACACAGCCGTAATGCAGCTGCCTATTGTCGCGGTGAAGATGGGAGATGGACCGGAGACACAGGCCGGTCCTCCGTGTCCACCGTGTCCTCTGACTGAACACCCACCCGCGGCTCTGACAGCAGGAAACAGCCCCAGCCCAGCCCCGTAGCTCCGTGTGTAAACCCACCAGGCCTCATAAATACTAACCCCCTACCCCCACCCACCCACCCGGATAAAAGCCTCCTGTCACGGCCGATCTGACAGACGTGTTTCCCCGCCGCAGGACGGACGGAAGCCGCCACAAAACACGTAAACATCAGCCACATCTGCCACATGAAAGCCCACGGACACGGACACGGACACGGACCAGCCCGAACACACGGAGGAAACACGGGATGAAATACGAACCTGTCAGACGCAGAAAATCCTCGGTGCTGCTCCGTCCTCTGCCTCCGGCCTGGCGTCGTCACCAGCAACCGCACCGCCACTTCCGGTCGGACTTTCACAATAAAATACACTGTATGTATGTATGTATGTATGTATGTATGTATGTATGTATGTATGTATGAAATAAATAGGACCATAAAATATATGATAAACTACATCATAATAAATGATATAATTCTAAACTACATTATGATAAAAAAGTACCATAATAACAAATAACAAACAGTGACACAATATACTATACCACACTAAAGTGTACCATAACAAACAGTACCACACTAATGGTACCATAATAAACAGTACTGTAATAAACAGCACTAAAATCAATGGTATCATAATCAACTGTACCATAATAAAGTATCCCATAATCAACAGTACCACAATAAATGGTAAAATTATCAATGGTATCATAATAAACTATACTATAATCAACAGTACCTTCATAAACGATACCATAATAAACAGTACCATAATAAATGGTACCATAATCAATGGTATCATAATAAACTATACTATAATCATCAGTACCATCATAAACCATACCATAATAAACAGTACCATAATAAATGGTATCATGAGAAACTATACCATAATCATCTGTACCATCATAAACAATACCATCATAAACAGTACCATAAACACTGGTATCATAATAATATAATCAACAGTAGCATAATCAATGATATCGTAAAAAACTATACCATAATCAACAGTACCATAATAAACGGTTCTATAATAATCAGCCAATCATATAACAGACTAGATATAATTTCACCAGTGGTTCTGACCAATTTAATACCAAAATAAAGAAAAGGTAAGATGGTTTTCTTTAGTATCAGTGGGATCAGTTTGTGCATTTTCTACACATGAGACAGAGTCAATGAAACATGAAACCCTTCTGAGTTTTACTGTAATGCTGCAGTGGTAGAATTGGTTTTACGTGAACATCATATTATTAACATCACCAGAGTGTAATATGATGACAGGAAGTGATCCTGAACATATCAACATTCATCACTTATTAGGACCACAGGGTAGCACTGCAGTGGAACAGGATCTGTGCAGCTGGAAGCATTATTATTAGTATTCTACACAAGAATACAGCATCACATGACCCCGGTTCATGTTGAATCTTCAACAAACTGAAGTCAAAGTCCAATCAAGGCCCCGAGAAGATAAGATAAGATAAGATAAGATGAGATGAGATAAACCTTCATTAGTCCATAAAGGTGAAAACAAACGTGACTTTCATTTATATTTTATTGTTTGTGTCAGATCTTATACACATGTACACACTATTTAATATATATTTTTATGGTAGCTATTGAAATTAAAATACGACGTTATAATGCAATAGTTTTATTTTCTCTTTATGTCCCTTCCTGGGCTCTGTACATATCACATAATTATGCTTAAAATTTTGGAAATAAATGAAGATTTACTTAATAAAAAATAAATAAATAAATAAAAACATATACTGTAACATTAAAACACACCATGCAGATTTATGGCCTAATTCTCAAATGTGCTTTAATTACACTTATACTGAAATATTTTAGTAATTTTGGAATTAGAATTTTGGAATATAATTGGATTATACGTACAAAACCTTTGTAAAAGTGTAAATATCATAACCAGGGACAACAGCCTGGGCTAAAATATGTTATAAAAACTTTTAGCTCTGATATCATATTATTTAAATATGTAAATATCATATTATTTAACCTAACAAAGTTGTATTTTGTTATAAATTACTTTTTATTGGGACAAGTTTACAAAAAAAAACCCACTTAAATGTACATAACATGAAAACTTCTGCCATATTCAAGTTCATGGTTACAGTAAAGTGTTCAAACAAGCTTAACTTTATTTAACTGTTGCTGGTTTTTGCATTTATTTCATTAAAAATCTGCGTGTGCATTATTTACTTACGTGTGTCCAAACAATGATGAGTTTTATCTTTTATTCAGTGAGTGATAAGTCTGTTTGCAATATTGGTGTCTTGGTGGCTTCGGTAGAACTACATAAGTGTGCTCTGAAACGTTACTGCCCCCTGCCGGAGAGAGTTTGGAATATCAATAATATAAAACCATCTACTGATCTAAATTGTTTAATACCTGTTGATCCATTAATCCTATCAATACATGTAGATAACTGGTGAAAAATAGTTTGTCATCTTTTCATGGTCATCAGATATGACCATATTTGGACGTTCAGAGGCTCTGTAGTTACCATGGAAACGCCGGCATCTTGTACAACACTGATTCACCAGTAAAACCCATGGAGTTGGATCAATGACAGTGGATGGAAACACTGGGTTTATGTTCAATTAATGATATCTTTGCTGAAAAGTCACTTTTTCTTCAGTTCCATCTATTTTTAATACGTATAATAACCCCCAATTTCAATCTGAGTTTTTATGAACATCTAAATTATCAGTGAAAATACCTGATGCAAATGCAGAGCATAATATTAGAATACATGGGGATTGATGAATTAAGTATGGAGCCGAGGAAGGAACATGAAAATAATTAAAAGTATTGCATTATAACGCAATACTTTTGAATTTAAACACAAAAACTATTGCATTGCAATGCAATACTTTTGTGTTATAACGCAATACTTTGGAACTATTGCATTATAACGCAATATTTTTAAAAAATTTTTTCATGTCCTTTCCCAGGCTCCATACTTAAGAAAGGTTAAATATGAAGAAAAAAATATTTAGGAAGAGCCACAAAAGTAGCACAGGGTCTATATGAGTTAATATGTACATAACTAAATGAAAAACTAAAAATAAAAACATATACGTTTTTCAAAATAAATCCAAAAATAAAACTACATGTGCTAAAAACCAAACAGATAAAAAAACATAAATTGTTTTTCTACAAAGACATAAAGGCTCAAATACTGTTTTAAAATTTTTTTTTTTTTTTTACAAAAGTATAATAATATGGGACAAAACACAGAACTGATTTAATATTTAATTAGAAACAACAGTGCTAAAGGTTTTCATGGTGTATTTACATCATTTGAAGACACTTCTATGCCTAAAAGCATTGTGGATTAAGCATATAATTCACAAAATATAAATACAGTAAATAATGCCAGTAATGACTGTCAACAAATAAAGATGCTGCCAGCAAGAGAGTCCACATCAGGCTGATTCATGAATCTACATATACACATTTGTAGAGCTACGTAGGCGTGATTACAGATGTTTTCACTTTGATTTTTGCTTTTTAACTTTTCATATAGAAATCTTTTGATCTGTTTATTCTAGTGTCTTTTTCCCCCCATAAAATACAGTATGTGTCAACTCATTTATGTTAGCAACTGTTTATTTGTCTTCTTTCAACAAACATAAAGTGATTTTGCACGTGTGAACACATGTCGTGGTCGTTGAGAAACTAAGCTGCTTCCACATGCAGTCTGTTATTCCAGAGCCAAAGATGCTGTTTTTCTATATGATGTGACTTTTTTTAAAATCCTGTGTGCATCAATAACCAAAGAACACGGGGCTGTTTTCATGAAATTCAGCCTTTTATACACAACATCAGTGGGTTTTTGCACTTAAAGATGCAATTGGTAACAGACTAGTGATGGAGGTGTTATTGTTCTTGGAGTACTGCTGGTCTTCATGCATGTTATTTTTGGGAGTACCACCTATTTGTACTCAGTGAAGACATGGACTCCAACATCTGCCTTTTACATTAAACTGTTAAAGCTGAAATATGCGGAATTAATCACAATGTAAGAATAAAATAAAATAAACACAAATAAAATCCCTTTAATGTCCTCTTCGCATTTTGAGTCATTATGTCTTATTGAAACTCTGCTAAATTCTAATCAATATGATCCATGTCTATGGTGATATTACACTAAAACTCCACTAGGTGTCGCTGTGGCTTTAAATCAGCTCCACGCGGGAAATTAGCAACTGAGGCTACGTTCAGACAGCAGGTCTTCATGCACAATGTATTATTATTTTTGAGAAATCTGATTTAAAAAAATTAAAAAAAAAATGGTATTACACATTAACCCAAGACCCAGTTATGGGTTTTCCTTCCATGTTTATGGAGAAGAAAGAAAAGAAGGGGGAAAAAAAGTCTAGTGCTAGGGCAGTTATTATTATTATTATTTAAAGCCAATAATTGTACTTTCCTGTGGTTCGGGAGGTTAAATACGACTTACATCAGAAAAAAAGGTTGCACGAAAAAAATAACGACTCAGTTTTGAATATGAACTGAATGCGACCTTAAAATGACCCGCATGCGCAAAATACGTCATCACGCAGGCTCGTAGTGTGTTTACGGAACTAAATAGATTTTTCCCGCCGTTCCTTCTCCCGGGACGCAGAATTGTGACATTTATCGCATTTTAATGACGTAACGCTCGGATAAACGCGACCCGGCCGTTCAGACTAAAGTCACATTGTAAAATATCAGATACGTATCAGATTTAAGACCACATCTGAAAGAGGCCGGGGTCGGATTTGATAAAATATGATTTGTGCTGTTCAAACTGTCTTTAACAGATCGGATACAGGTCACATATGAGCAAAAAAAAAAAAAAAAAAAAAATCAGATTTTGGCCTCATTTGTCTGCAGTCTGAATGTAGCCAAAGTCACTCCAGATATGAGCACATATTTTGACGTATATAAATAGTGTCTTTTTGTTCAAATAAATGCAAAAAACAAAAAAACTGTCTAATAAGGGTCAAAGAATTAAATATAAACATGCTCCACCAAACAGTTGAATTAGTCTTGGAAATGAAGCTCAGCTAATGTAAATAAAACAGATGATTTGCAATGAAATAAAACACAAAACAATGATCATTCTTTGTTATTTATATACTGCAAACCTGTTATAAAATTATATGTTTTGTTAACAGTTCAAACACTACTCTACCAAATGTTTGAATTAAACTTAAAGCATTAAGGCTAAAACTTACTTTTTTTTTTTTTTTTGCAGAAGAGCACCTAAGAGCATGTATTTCTGCAGAAAAAAAAAATCTGAAATAATACCGGAAACAATACCAATTCCAAAGACATTTAGCTTGAACTGTAACCGTATTCAGTTTCACACACAGAAAAAAGGTAATATCATAAATCAAAAAATGCTGCTAGAGAAAAAAAAAAAAACCACAGACATTTGTACTATTTTTTTTGTGTGTGAGGACATTAAAGGGATTATATATGTTATCAGTGACACTATGGAGCCATGTTTTACAGATTGTACCTTTATCTATGAGCTTCAGCATTTGACCAGATCACACAGATCATCTACAGAGCAGAAAACTGATGATTAAAAACATTTATTAGATGTTGTATCTCCTCCACCTCTTGTCAGATGCAGACGATGAGCTGATGAATCATTTCCATAATGTCAGTTCAGGCATCAAAGTTCACAATTGCATTTCCAAAAGTTAAATAATAATAATAATAATAAAAACAACAACAACAACAAAACAATAAAATAAAGAGTTGAGAGATTGAATAGCCCATACTCAGAGAAGCACCTGATTAGGGTGAAATGGCTAAAACCACATCAACTGCTCATTATTCCATTGCAGCATTTAAACGTAGCATGCATCTTGAACGCATTTGACTTCACATTAAATTGTGGCGTCAGTGGGCACTTCCAACTGCAGGACGTTAAGGCAGCCAGCAAGTTCGTTTGGATTGTTAACTGGAGGTTAAGATGATGAATATATGGCCCAGTATGCGATGCTGCAGTTCCCTTAAGCAAACAGAAAGGCACCGTTGATTTTCTTTCTGCACTGAATTATACTGTGAACCGTCGCTACATACTAGAGTATGGCACTTTACCTACAGGACTTGAACATATTTGTACAGTTTTTGTTTATAAAAGTTTTGATTCACTACATCACTAAAATAAAAGGTTAGATTTTCATTTATCTTTAAAAGTCTTTACACAGCAAATAATTTATAGAAAATAAAGGTTTAACCCATAAAGACCCAAACAGCTACTATCTACTGATCTAAACTGTTTAATAACATGTGATCCACTATTTCTATCAATACATGTAAATAATTGGTGTAAAATACAGTTTGTCGTCTTTTCATGGTCATCAGATATGAGCCATTTGGACATTCAGAGGCTCTGTGGTTACCATGGAAACACTGTCATCTTCTAAAACATTGATTCACCAGTGACCAAAGACAGTGGATGGAAACACTGGGTTTATGTTCAGTTAATGATAGATTTAACTGAAAAATGTATTTTTCCTGTGATTTACAATCAGTCAAGCTTGATGTAAAGTTGTATTCTGAATAAACATAAAGTAGAAAAAAATGGTTTAGTGGGTTTTATCAATTCTATCAAAGTAAAATCACATCTTCTTTCCATATAACGAGTTGCTTATTTTTCTTTCTGATATTGTGTTGTAGAAAAGTAACTGTGTCAATTTAATAGTGTTCTTGTTGTTGTAGAAGACCCAAACATTCAACATCTACTGATCTAAACTGTTTAATACCCCTTGATCGACTAATCCTATCAATACATGTAAATAATTAATGTTAAATACAGTTTATTACCTTTTCATGGTCATCAGATATGACCCATATTTGGATGTAGTTACCATGGAAACACCGTCATCTTCTACAGCATTGATTCACCAGTAAAACCCATGGAGTTGGATCAATGACAGTGGATGGAGACGCTTATTTTTGTGTTCAGTTATTGAAATATTTGCTTAAAAATTCATTTTCTTTGTTTTTTTTAACATAATAACCCTCAACTTTAATCCAAACTTCCATGAACATCTACATCATCATGAAATTAAATACAGGATTTTCACTGAAAAAACACAAAATACAGAGGATAATATTAGAATAAATGGTGATAAATCATTTAAGAAAGGTTAAATATAGAGGAAAATTCCTTTGTGAACTGCCCCTAAAGTAGCTCTGGGTCTTTATGGGTTAATAATGACTATTCCTTTTTTTTCCCCTCAACATAAAGTATTCTCAGCAAATTTCTTTTTTACTTTATACAGCAACTGGATCGTGTTTGGTGGCGGTGGCACTGGATGCCTGGACGTGCAGGTCATCGTTGGGTGATGCTGGGTTAGTCCTACTGCTGTCCACGGCTCTGAGCAGCAGGGCCGTCGTGCTATCTCTAGTGAGGAAGGGTGTGTGTTCCCCGTGAGGCTCCTCCGCTTCACTCTCAAGCATGACGTCACCGCCGGACTCCATGCTGTACAGCACGTGGCCGTTGGCGACTCTTTTGGCGCTGTAGTCGGTTATGTTGTTGTTTGTGTGAGCGAGTGTCTCGGCTACGGCGTTGGCGTCGCGGTCGCCCGGGGTTTGGTAGCCGCCATGCTCCTTGGTGATCAGAGGGCTGGAGGGGGCGCTGTGAGCCACGTGGCCGTGGTTGTAGTGGGCGGAGGTCCTCTTCTGGTCATCCCGGGCGGAGGACTTGTGCGGCTGACGTGACAACAGCAGGGGCCGCTCCTCCTCGCCGGAGGGGCTCAGAGCCACCGAGGGGACGGAGATGGCCAGGCTGGACAGGGGGGCCGACATCTCTGACGGAGGGGATCCTGGAGTCGCAGGAGAGGTCACGTCTGAAACATACCTACGACGGAAACATAAGGACAACATGTTTTACACGTTAAAAAACAAGGACGTCAAACTCGATTTAGTTCAGGAGACAAATTATTTTGATTAATACATATATTAGAAAAGAATAGAATAGAATGGGGGGGGGGTCCATGATGGACATCACTTTAGTTAGTGTCCGTCTGTCCTCCACCTCCTGATGGAGTCCAGCGGGCAGCCGAGTCTCTTTCTGTCTCTGGCCGTACTGCTCGCCCCCCAGCACACAGTAGCAAACAGCACTGCAGAGGCCCCCCCAGAGTCATAAAATGTCCGGAGCAGAACCTTAAGGAACCAACAGTGTGTCTGTAAAGTTCTACTTCTTGTTTGTGTTCATCCAATGGGTGTAGACGGTAGAAGACAGTCCACTGTCCACATGGACGTATGCTCATTACCAACACTAGCCCTGCTTTACAGAAGCTAATTAGCATTAGCATGATCCTGTGATCAGCAATGACACGGTAAGCTAACGTTTATGACTAGTTAGAATTATTTATCAGTTGCTGTTTTATCTACCGGCGACCTCGGTGCCACGCCCCCTGTTTGAACACAGAAAAGGTAGAAAAAATGCAAGTGTTCCTGCTGGGATTCAAACATGGTAGACTGAAGTGTTACTTAGTGAACTATGATGTACTTTGTGGTGTACATTTATGTGTCCCAAGGCTCTCCTTTCTATTGTATGGGGGAGGGGGGGGGTCTACTCCGCACAAACCCTTTATGACACGAGTCTGTGTGTAACTCAGAAGTATGGTCTGTTCAGACTGCAGCCAAATGTGGCCCAAATCTGATTTTTCCCACCCATATGTGACCTGTATCTGATCTGTTAAAAACAGTGTGAACAGAACTAATCTGACCCAGGACACGTTCATATGTGGTTCTTAAATCTGACCCAGGACACGTTCATATGTGGTTCTTAAATCTGACCCAGGACACGTTCATATGTGGTTCCTAAATCTGACACATATCTGATATTTTACGTTATAACTTCAGTCTGAACGGCCAGGTCGCATTTATCCGACTTTTACATCATTAAAATGCGATAAACATCACAATTTTGCATCCCAGTAGTGTCACTTCCGTGAACACAGTGTTTACTTGTGTGGTCACGTATTATGTCAGGACCTGTTTTGTGGATGTGGGTCACTTCAGGGTCACATTCCGTTCATACTTAAAACTGATAGAAGTTGCATTTAATATGTATATGAACGAGCACACACACAAAAATCTGATTTCACCAAAAAATTGGACTAAAACTTGTAGGAAC
>JAPSES010026756.1:0-13038 GCA_029822895.1 Maxillicosta whitleyi
ATCTGGCACATTTACATATGTATGTATATGTTCATTAATGTGCACTGTCCTGAAAATAAAATAAATAAATAAATAAATAAATAATATCTGCACATTGGTTCCTTAGATTATTTGTAGATTATGTTCTGAGTTTAGTTCTGCATATATCATCCTTTTTACGTTACTGGTTTTTATTTATCACCTTTTTTAAAAATGTATCTGATGGATTTTATTTTGTGTTTTCGTCACTGGCCTATACCAGGACATCGGTTTACAAATTTGCCCAAATGAATGACTCCCTTGAATCGTTTAATTCTATTTTTCCTCTTCTTAAGTCTTTTTTCAATGTGTTATGTCTTCTTCTACTCCGCTGTGTCTCACATGTCTGATTGAGGTCAGTGTACAGGTCCCTTTTAACCACCTATTATCCATGACAATAGAAAACCTGCACAACATCACTGTTTTAGGTTAAATAGAATAAGAGCAGTATAACATCTAAAGTTACAGTAATAAAGTGCTGCGTAATCTGTGCCATCCTTTAGTGTATTTAAGGCTTTTTGATGTTTGTATCTCAGTTTTTTTGGGTCATACATCTGTCATTTTAAGGTCATGCATTAGGGTTAATTTGAGATGAAATTTTGTTTTTAAGTTGTTTTAAATTTCAGCATCACTCAGCTCAGTTTATGTGCACCCTATTTTAGAGGATTATTTTGCAGGGTCAAAACATGTAGTTTGGCTGAATTATTGAACATTTATTTACTGTTGATAATTTTCTTGAGAATGTGATCAAGATGTGCTATGATTTTATCTATGTATTCTAAAAAAAATTATGAAAAAGTGTTATGCAATTATTGTTATGCTGGAGAAAAAAAATGACAAAATATTCAAGTTGAAGAAGCTGGAATTAGATAACTTTAACTTTTTTCCCCCTTGGTGACAAATTCTCCAGCAAATTTGTCTGTTCTTTAAAATCTTGGGCTTGTTGTTGATTATAATAGCTTTTACAGCCTCTAGGCTTATTGTGCTGATGTATATATTTGTTGGAAAAAGATTTGAATATGACTATAAATTCCTGATAAGTAGGAGATATCTTTTAAATCGTTGATACATAAGTTAGCTAGTAGAGGAACATTTTGGTTGGACATAAATGCTTTTATTTTGTTTCTGAAGTGAAGTGTGCAGTATTTTTTCCCTCAGTGGGATGGTTTGTATGGTTGATCTGCAGAGCTTTTCATCTTATTAATATAAATTTTTATTTTTATTTTTTTTTAAACAAATTTGTAGTTTATAAACCAGTTCACCGATGTCACCTCCCTGTGTAATTATATATGGATTATGATCTTAACTAGCTGCTGTAATTCTTTCAACCACTTGTACCTGTAAACAAACACATAAAATGTCACCATGCTTCACCCCTTCTGTTTAAATCTCACAGTGGATTAAGCTGAATTCCTTTTCTTATCTCAAGAGAGTATTTATAGATACTGACACACCACAACAGTGTGTGTTTTACACCTCATATCAGAAATACTGGCTGAAATACTACAACAACTGCTTCACATTGTTTCCATTCAGCAGATGATAAATATGTTAAATCACTTTCAGTCAATAAGGTCAACAAAGTGGAAGATTTGAGGGTTTATGTATGTAAGTGGCAAAAACCTAAAACTAATGAAATCAGATTATTTACCTCTTTCTCCTGTCTGGTTCCCCCTGCTCTTCTTCCTTTGCTTTTACTTTCTCAGCTTCTCCTTAGATTGACTCAGGATCTTTCTTTAGTTTTATTGAAGTTCTCTCTCAGCCTTTACCCTCTGTCCACTCTCAGTGTGCTGTGTGTGTGTGATGGTCAGCGTCTGGGGGAAATCAGTGTACCAATCGAGGCTGTGACGCATGATTCTAACCTCTCCTGACGTTTCCCACCTCCATTTCCTAATACAGGCAGCCCTCAGTGCCCTCCCCTCCAAAAATATCTCATAAGAGGCCAGCTCTCCACTCACCCTGCCCATATGGCCTCTAGGTTTTAAATTTGGTCCTGTCTTGTATAGTTGTTTGACTATGAAACTATGTAAAAAGATTGATAGAAATGTTACATATATGCAAACATTCACACGATGAGCTGTGACTACATATAAATGTAAAAAATATTCTTGGTGATCGTTTTTTTTTTTTTTTTTATGTTTTTCATTGTATTTACTACTAGTTTGCAATGCTTCAAGTATCACATTCCTATTTTCTTCAGTTAGAGCATTTGAAGGAATCACAAATTATTAACAGCAAGTTATTTTTAACAGTTGATTTCTTGAGGTTTACAATATATTAGTCATGTATGAACTTTAAGTTTAATAGCATACTTGTAAAGGTTTAGATGTCTTCTATAATCATACATCAAACATGTGGCTCCCTGTTTTTTTCTTCATTTAGAATTAACAGCTGCAACAAACAACAATGGCAAGCAACGTATCCCAAATATTACTTCAAACAGGTGTTTCCCTGTTTTTATGCGTTGTCAGCTGTTTCATGACGTATTTCCGGTTTTATGACATGCCATGTCAATACTTGTTTAATTCACTTTTACACAAAACAATTTTAATTTTAGTCCCTTATTTGACTAATTACTATGACAATATTTCGGTTGTCACATAGTTTCTTGTAAGACAATTCTTTAGTGTTTCTTGCTGACATTAGGTAACGCTTGACAGGCGGAACCTTTTTTTCCTTTTTTTCCCTCGGCGGATGAAGTGACTTCCGGTAGACAGGGTACCAGCAGTAAACATGGCGGAGGAGCTGCTGGAAACAGTGGACAGACTCCAGTCCCGGCTCCAAGAGAATCCGGAGCCTCGAAAGGTAACAGCTGTTCTGGTTGAAACCGGGGGGGTTTGGTTTTTACCTCCAACTGGTTCCCAAAATACAACATCTTGTACGTGGAGGCCGAAAGGCAGACGGACACGCAGTTCACCGAAACCCGCAATCGTTCTTTAAATGCTGCGTTCAGGGTTCGCCGTCGGCCTCCAGCAGCTCTCAGAAAGAAACAGAGCAAGCTAAAGTACCAGAATCAACTCTCCGCAATATTTTTTATTTCTGAGTTAAATGATTTAGCAGAAGAAATTAATTAAGCTCCATTTGTAAGAACAATAAAGTGACCGCAGGCCAAATGCTGCAGATCATTGCCCATAATTAATGAATTGAATTAACCTACTAATACATTAATGGCCTATTCAGTGTGTGTATCTTTTGGTGTGTTAGTGCAGGTTTTTGTCATCGTCTGCCTTTATAATTCAGTCACAAAAACCGATACGTGTAATTACGAGATTACTAAGTAAGTAGGAACTGTACATATTGTGTCGATTTGGTCATTAATACGACAAATACCTATAGAGTAAATTTGTGTTTAGTTGAAGGATAGACCGGTGGAGAAACTAGTCAGTTAAGCTACCCTTGTGCACTAGATAAATGTTATCAAATGTGTAACGGTTTTTCCTGCCTGTTGATTTAAAAAAATGCTTCACTAAATTATTAAGATAATACTGTATCCCATTAGTCTGACTCCTTGTGTTTCTTGAT
Organism: Maxillicosta whitleyi; assembly: GCA_029822895.1. Taxonomy (NCBI): domain Eukaryota; kingdom Metazoa; phylum Chordata; class Actinopteri; order Perciformes; family Neosebastidae; genus Maxillicosta; species Maxillicosta whitleyi. The sequence goes on from JAPSES010026756.1 coordinate 3,541, forward strand.
GTTTTCGGCCAATCGTAAAATAAATCCATGCTGTAGACATTATGCTGCCTAAATTAGTAATTTGTCCGACAATTTTTTTGCATCCCGTGAAGGCATCACATGAAACGTCACAATAATAACGAAGCCTTAACTTGTTATAATTTACATAATTAACCAGCATCTATCGTCCTATTAAAGCCATCGAGTTTAATGTAGGGAGTTTGTGTAAGTGTAGTGTAATTTATTAAATCAGAACGCCCAATTTAGCATAAATTACACGCGGCTGGAGTAGCTGTTAGCCGATGAGCTAACAGACAACGATAGGAAACAATTAAAGGCCCAGAAAAGTGTTAAATGCTGCCTTCAGGTTACAGCTCGGTTGTAAACCACCCCTCACCTGCAGATAAAGACTAAATGTACATGTCCGAGCTCCCCTTTATATACTGTGACAGTAGCGAAGGGAATGATTTGGTTCAGAGGAAATAAAAAAAAATCTGTATATTTTATGTCCGTGTCAAAAGATTCGAACTGAAAGTCACACTGGTCTTGAAAAGGGTCAGGAAGAGCTGAGCTGTATCTTATCAACTGGTAGTTGTATTGTGCATTGTATTTTTGCATTAGTTAACATTTGCTTCAAAATCATTTTAGTTTAGGGACCACATACAACCCAATATGACCAAGTGAGCCGCACCAGTAAAAGGAGAATATAATAACTAATGAAAAATGTTTTATAGTGGGTAAAAAAAAAAAATACAATTACATTAGGAAAATGTTTATGTCCAGAAACTATCCTTTAAAAAATGTGACGAACAAGAATATCCTGAAATAAGTGTAATTTCAACAATATCATATCTCAGTGTATCATTTGCATGTGTGCATTACAACGTGGATGTACAAAGGCACAAAACACTTAGAAACACACATAGTTTTGTCAAAATTGCTCTTAACAAATTTCAAGTTGCTCATATTCAAGTTGTTCACACTTTTTGAGATGATATTTTGTAAATGTAAACATTTTCATATGACTTACTATTAACTATGATTTACTAAAACTAAGATGAAAAAAAATGGAGTTATTTTTTATAGGTTGTTATGATAGTATTTTACTGGTCTGGCCCATTTGAGATCAAATGGGTCTGTATGTGGCCCCCTTAACTACACTGATTTTGACGTTGAGCCCTGATTTGAAGAATTAAACATCTGAGATTATTGATATTAATTCAAATAGCAAAACATTATTTTGACATTGTAGCCTATTTGTGCAGATTTTGGAACATTTTTCAGACAACACAGCATCTATATGATCACTGTTTTTGCAATTCTCAGCTTCTAAAGACCCTCAAAAGACTGGGAGAACTTCCGATGACGGTGGACATTCTTGTGGTAAGCATTTGTTGAGTCATTGTTTTCCTCAAAAACAAAATTTGACAATAACTGTGGAGTAGAAAAGGTATGACAGAACTTTTACTTTGCTAAAAGAGCGGAAATGCCTTGCCCAGTCAATGATTTATGGCAGTTATCAGCCTGAACATGTCTCTGATTGTTCATATTATCCACCTGAGATCAGCAACATGAAGCAACTTTACAAATGTAATGACTCTGAGACTAAATGTCATAATGTTAATCACATCTACTTACAGCAAAATTTATTAGTTCCACATACAGAAGTGTTAACGTCATTTATGGTACATGTGCATGCAAATCCAAGATGGCTGAACATAGATGATCTCTGTTCTTTAGGAAACTGGAGTTGGAAAGGCTGTGAATTCTTTTAGGAAACATGAAATTGTGGGAGAAATCGCTAAAAGCCTTGTAGCCAAATGGAAGAAACTGGTTCCTCAGTCTACAGACAGGTATGTTCTACATGTCATATATATATGCATTTGGGAAAAAAAGTCTACATGCAGTGTAAAACTGCAAAGCTATTGTTTTTATTTGTTTATTTGTTTATTTTTATCAGACCCAACAGTCACACCAAAGAGACATCTCGGTCACAAACACACTCTCAAGGACTTGAGGTAAGCAGAGGAAGCAGCCACAAACGTCATCGTGAGCCTTCACCAGAAGATGAGCCTTTGTATGAGGAAGAAGAGGAGGAAGATGAGAGGAGATACCACGCCAACTACTCCCCCTCCCCTCCTCAACATGAGCATTACAGCCCCTCGCAAGGAGGAGGATACCAGTCTGAGGAGTACGAGAGTCCAGAGCCCAGCCCTCCTCCTCCTCCCCCTCCTCCTCCTCCCCGAAAAGAAGCTCACCACCCTAAGCCTAACAAAGACCCCCGCAAAAACCATCACCACGGAAACCACAGTGAGCGACACAGAGACAGGGACGAGGTGCAGCGGCAATCTCAGATGAGTAGTGACAGAGGAGGAAGAGGAACTGGGAAGGATGGGAGTGAAGTAAAGAAACAGAATGCAGACAGAGCACGGCAGCAGAGTCCGGTACAAAAAGCTGCCAAACACAGTAGGAAATCCAACACGCACGATGCCAAAAGGGAAGACAAGAAGAAAGGAGATGACGGTGAGTGTGTGTTTTTGAAAAATACAGCATGCGAACTTGTCATCACAAGAGTATGACAGAAACGAAGAACAAGAAATTACTAAAATCACCAAGTCATATATATTTACAGTGGCTTTTTCTTTTTGAATATGATGCATTTATGAGAGCCTGAAATTTTAGTCAAAGGCACTGTCCTGTTAGTTTGACAATTGTTACAAACTACAGTTATAATATTGTTTAAATCCACCATTCTTTCTCCATAAACAGCAACATAATCACTGACATGACTTTTATGGTATTAAGGCAGTTCTGATCTCCACTAATTGTGAGATTTCACAATTCAGCGAGCAGTTATTTGATGAATAACTGCTTTCTGCCTTATCAACCTCCAATATGTAAATGTAGCCACAACAGACAAAAACATCCTGTAACAGATGAATTGCAGCATGTGAAACTATTTGCACAAATGAACTTGTGACGTACAGAAACCCAGAAATGACAAAAAAAAGGAACAAAAATTACACTAAGAGATATTGTTGTGAAAAGAAATGTCCCAATGAGGTTTACCATCCTATTATCTCTGACGCTTTACATCATCTCACCTATTACGTGGTTAATTTACTTTTGCTTGTGTTGACAGGGCGACCACGGGCCGTGAAGGATTCGCCACCCAAAGAGGATGAAGATTACTTCGAGGCTCCCACCATGTCCTTCGAGTCCTTCCTCACTTACGACGCACCAACGTCTGTGAAAAAGAAGAAGAAACCACCGTCGTCATCATCATCATCATCATCATCACACAGTCGACCATCTCACTCTTCCTCATCAACGTCATCCTCTCATCATGCCCGACCCCCTCCACCTGCGACCTCCTCATCCTCCTCTTCTTCGAAAGCGAATAAAGCGAATGGGACCAAGAGACCTCATTCTGGCTCCAGTTCAGCTTCGTCTTCTGAAAAACGCAAAAGAGTAAGAAAAATCTATATTATCGCTTAGAATTCTTGAAAGTCCCTTTTCCATCAACATTGCCAGGCATTTTTATTACCAGAGTTTTAATTTCCTGGGTAAAAATTCCTAGTATTCTGTGAGCTTTTTGTTTCCATCACGCCTCAAAGTTCTGTAAAATGTTTTCAGATTAGCCTCATTTGTTCAGAATCACTGACTCAAAGTACTGCTAAATATTCAGATGGACAGAGAGATTATTGCAATGCATTAGTAGGAATGAACTGTATAAACTCAAAAGAGCGGCTTTAAACACTCATCAGAGTGAATTCGGCTGATGGACCTCATCAACCATCCACTTATTGTAGCTTCTTTTCTTTTGCTCCATTTTCCAAATGATCAAAACACAAACGAAGTGAAACTCGTAGAAAGGGAATGAAGCATAAACACGATGCTTACGTTATATTATATTTGGGTGTCACTCTGGACTTTGGTTTTGGATTTGATCATTTTTACTACTTTCCACCAGACGTTCATTTTGATAACTTTTAGTATCTAGAGAGGAAAAAAAAACAGAATATGATACTTCCATTAGACGGCACTAATAGATAGATAGATAGATAATTGCCCTCTACCTTAAGCTCTGATGTTCCCTGTAGCCACTTTTATGCAGAGATCCTGGATAAAGGGTGAGACAGTGATCCCACCTTTGACTGATTTCCACAGCCAAGACAAAGGTGTAACAGAGGTGAAACGGGCCGGACTTTTACACAGCGGACCTGCGTTTCCAGAATCAAAGGGTCCGTGATGCAGCGTGTAGTGTGAAGTATAATTTGCGCATCAGAAATACCCCGAGCATGGTGGCCTGTCTTTCATCGTTCCACAATTGTTAGCATGGATAGAGTCCTCGGCTCGGAGTGACGACAGTTAGCGGATCTCGGCATCTCAGCAGTTCGACATCTTTCTGGTTGTGTTGATATGTTTGTTTCCTGTACACGTCTTGTCCTCATTTTTAATCCACCCCCCCTTGCGTGGGGGTTGTACATCATCAAAAAGAACACCTTGGTTGCAGAATGAGAGGTGTTCCTTTTTACATAGCGTTCCAGAATCATGATTCCACTTTTATCGCAGCTCTGTTCCTACCCCCAGAGGCATTACAGAGCAGTGATAAAGGTGGGACCAAATGATCCACCATTTCATTTACACAGATGTTATTTCAGAATAAAGGTGAAATATTCTCCCAACAGAACTACTGTACTGCCTTCCAATTAAAATCACGTGACCTACGTAGATGATGACTTTTTTCAACACACAGCCTCTCCCCTCAGGAATTGCATAGAATTGAAAAGTCCCACCCCCCTACTAAGAACTTAAGAACTATTTTCAGGGAAAGTTTGGGTTGGAGGGCAAGTCTTTTTTTTTTTTTTTTACCTGGGTAATTTTGTTGGAAACGCACTGAGGTTTTTCAAAATCTTAAATTAAAATTCCAAATAAACTTCCTGTGGTGGAAAAGGGGCTTAATTTACTTTTAAAACACCACATATTCTGGATTCCTTTGGTCACTTTAGGAATCACTTTGTGTATATATAGTTGTGTGATAAATCTACTTTTCAATATTAGCAGGTGGTTGAGGCACTTCCGATTCTTCCTGAAATTCCTCTACCAGCCATTCAGCCCAATTACAGACCCCTGCCCTCCATCGACGTTACACCGCTGTCTCCTCAGAGACGGAAAGGTAAAGCAACGTACTAATTATTCAACCAGTTGTCAGACTCCAGGTGGATATGTCATCCAAATTCACCTTGAATTATCATGTCATTTTCATAACTTTCTTTAATTCAGTTCCTGTCTGCAACGATGAGGAGGATGCTGGCTTCACAGGGAAACGGTTCAACTCCAAGATGGTGGTTTACTCTGGATCAAAAACCGCCTACTTACCCAAGATGATGACTCTGTACGAGCAGTGCATCCGTGTCCTGCAGAACAACATAGATTGTGAGTAAAGATACATTAAATACACAAGAACAGTACTGTCTATAACAAAAATACACTGTTCTGACTGTGACTCTTCTCTTCCAGCCATCGCTGAGGTGGGAGGCGTGCCCTTTGAGATCCTCGAACCAGTTTTGGAGCGTTGTACGCCAGAGCAGCTTTACCGCATCGAGCAGAGCAACCAGGTACACATGAAATTATTACCATCATCTTAAATGTAACCAATAAAAACAGTCTCATCAAGGTCTATTTAGTTGATAATTATAAAAGGGAAGAGAACAGAGAAGGACAATAAAGCATCTCTTCCTAATTGTTTGTTGTCTTTCCTCTTCTTTCAGTGGTTCACAGAGGAATCGGACGAGCTGTGGATGCGCCACTGCCAGCGGGACTTTAAGCGAGAGTCTCCTCAAGAGTACGAGTCGTGGAGGGAGATGTATCTGAGGCTGCACGACGAACGCGAGGAGCGTCTGAAGATGCTCACTCAGAACATCACATCTGCACATGCCAACAAACCTAAAGGTACGAAGCGCTTTCGCAGTTGTAAATGGTACGTTTACGAACAGTCATTGGGTTTACATGACACTTAAAGAAAACGAATGGTTGCATTTGTCTGACTCACACTGAAGGTTTTATTTGCTTGTCTTGGTTTGATTGAACTACTCAAAAAAAAAAAAACCCAGTTACTTAGTTCAATCTAGTTTACAGTTATCTCTAATTCCATATTCTAGATTAATGTCTCTGGGTAGGCAGGGTGTCAGTGAGCAGGACGTATGGGGGTATTAGTAAGCGTCACCTACTTTTTCATTTGTTGTTCATGTTTTTATAATGTTTTCCTGTGTTGTCAGTGATGTAATGTTTGCGTTGTCTGTCTTTTGGCAGGGCGGCAGGTTAAGATGGCATATGTGAATTCTGTCGCTAAGCCTCCACGTGATGTCCGCCGCCGGCAGGAGAAGTTCGGTACCACTAGCGGTTTATCCACCGCCGCTTCTCTGGCAGCTGCAGCTCCCATCAAGTGAGTACCAAGTGACCCCCGCTGCATTTAATCATGTGGCTTTTTATTCACACAGAGTAAACACACTTTGTAGAATTATGTTTATGCATCCACATTTTTGGAACAGATTGTTTGCATTTTCATATGGCTCCTATATGCAAAAAAAATTATTACTTCTTTTAAATAATACTTCTTAATTGATAATAAAATGATCACTAGCTGCAGCCCAAGGGGGAAGTCCATTACTTGTGTTTCAGGTTGCAGGACATTAATAGTCCTTTCTCCTCTTCGTCTTTCTTCCAGAATAAGGCCAGTTAACCCAGATTACTCTGAATCCAGCCGCTCCGCTTCTTCCTCCCAAAACCCTTCTACCAGTTCAGCCCGCCCCCCAGCATCAAGCGGAGGAGCAGCAGCAGCAGCGGCAGCAGCACGGGACAAGCCACAGGTCAAAAGTGAGTTAACTCTTGAAAACATAATAATTTATTTAACTTAAGTGAAGTATATCATGTTTACAGCTGTTACGATAATCACAATCTAATTGCTATGTCCTTCCTTTTATCCCTTCATTCTCCAGAAATCGCCCCAATGATGGCCAAAACTATCAAAGCATTCAAGAACAGATTCTCCCGTCGGTAGTGGGAAAGAGACTAAATGAATTTTATGAATTCCAACAACTGTGTTTTTAATTTATTCTGTTTTACTGGAGACCCCTGACTTCTGCACCCACAGAAAAAAATCATTGTTTTTGTCCACTGACATTATATGTGAGCCAGTTGGTGGAAATGGGTTTTGTTCTGTTTAATTTAAATGGTGACAATGGTTTTGAAGCAAGCGCCGAAGTATTAAAATCATTATAACGGGATCCGACATCCAATTTGGCAACTGATGTTCACATGAGCCAAAAGAAACCTTCATACCACAAACACATAGTATTTTACTTTTATTTTCCAGAAGAGTATCTCTTCTCTTCATCTTTGTCTGTGATGAGGGACTTTATTTTCAATATTTTACTCATTGGTTGTTTTTCATTAGAACCAGTTGATACACTACACATGACAAATGTTGCACACAGTTCTGTTATCTTTTATTTACACACACGATTCACATCTGTTGCAACAACCAGACTCCAACCAAGCGGTCATCCGGCCAGTAAATGACTTTTTAATAAAACATGGGTACATTTTAGATTTTGGAGCATAAACAAGATCATGGAACTACACAAACACACTGTAGACTTTATCTTTAAACTTTTCTGTGCTTCAGAAAATGTTTTTCTGCTGTTGAATGTGTGTGTGTGTGCGTGTGTGTGTGTGCCCCCGTTATATTTGCTTCACTGTGACAAAAAGCTTGAGTGAGGTCAGATGGAAATCCATGAAGAGAAGAAGGAGGAAAAAAAGTCACGTAGATTCATTCTACAATGAAATGAGATGTATTTATTTTCACTGGGACCTGGTACCCCCCAACTTGGGCCCTAAATGGAGTAGGTCAAAAAATGTAATTTTATTAGATTTTAACAAATGTTATATGGTAATTTTTATTAAAATTGACTTTTTGCCCTGAAATGTGTCTGAGCATAATTCTTTGTCATTTCTCACAAACTTTCTACTGGAAAAGTTAAAATATTAAATGGTCTACACAAACATGATCTCTTTGAATAGAATGTTTACAAAATTATTACATATATCTGGGGATAATCATAAACAATCATAGTTATGTAAAAGTGAAAAATCTATAAGTGTAAGATATTTTTACTTGATGGCATTCTGGCCTAAACTTTACTGATGCATAGATATTTTGCGACAGTACAGACGTTTGTTGGCATAAGGTAACAACCAATCAGCGGTAATGTTTGGCGTTTTACGTCTTCATTTTAGTGAAGTTGACGCAGTGTTGTGCACTATCCTGTCGTCTGACGCACTTTTCCCTTCAAAATAAAACGAACACATAACTGGTTGTGTAAGGTTTTTCATTCCTTTCATACATTTTTTCATATATCTGGTATGTTTTTGTTATATTTGTTTATTTCCACTTGTGTAACATACATCCACATTAACCATTTCTATTTCATCAACTATTTATTAATTTGGTTTGAACTCCAAAACCAGCAAGTTCCTGGTGTTTCTCTGAAATTTCTGTTTGCAGGTGTTCTTTACAGGCATGCAAGTCTCTTCTGTGAATTTGCAAGTGAGGAGATTGTAAAAAAAAAAAAAAAAAATCTAAAATGATACCCTTTCCCCATTGTCATATTGTCATTTGTAAAAAAATAAAAATACAAAGATGAATAAGTATATTTTGATGATATTATTTTGGATTGATCTAACTAAATAGATGATATAATAGAGATGTTATAATTATTTTTCATCATTTTTCATTGTCAATTTTACGTTTTTATCACTCTTAAATGTAAATTTGGCATAATTTTTATGTTCTTGTGGTATTGTTTTATTGATTCGACCTGCGTGAGATCAGATTGGGCTGTAATGTGTCCCCAGAACTAAAATGAGTTTGACGCCCGAGGAAATTATGAGCTGCTTTTATTGTGAAAAACTCAAACCGGAAGTGCACCAGTAGTTTCTGTATCTTCTGTGCGAAGTGAAACTTGCTGATCTCATTTCAGTTTATATACAACCCAGACCACCGTCCGCTTCCACCACCTGCATCCCTACCTGTGGCCTGAGCAAGAAAGCCGCATTTACAGACCCACGATGTCCGGACACGGTCACGGCCACGGCCATGGACACGGTTGCGGGTGTGAGGGGGAACACGAGCCCGCGGAGAGGGGCCTGGAGTACGGACTGTATCGGCGGATCGACCTGGACAAACTCCAGTGTCTGAACGAGAGCCGGGACGGGGACGGGAGGCTGGTCTTCAAGCCCTGGGACCAGAGGACCGACCGGGAAAAGGTAAGGGGGGGTGTCCGTGGGGTGAAAGGAGCAGGGCGCGTGCGGCTTCAGGCTGCGTGGGGAGCCTCATCCTGGAGCTGTGTCACTAGTGTGTCACAGCACGAGACCCTCAAGAAGCAGTTTTCAGTCTTAGAACTGTTTTTTTTTTGTTTTGTTTTTTTTTGGGGGGGGGGGGGGGGGGGGGGGGGG
>JAPSES010026766.1:0-13038 GCA_029822895.1 Maxillicosta whitleyi
AACTACAGTGGAATTGTTGCTCTACAGCAAAATAAAAAAAATAACATTTGGGTATACATGTGTCTGTTTTCTGTAAAGTGTTAAAAAAGTAAAAACTGTATATATACATATACATATATATATATATATATATATATATATATGTGTGTGTGTGTGTGTGTATATATATATATATATGTGTGTGTGTGTGTGTATATGTATAGGCCTAAAATATCGGGATGCATATCGCGTTGAATGCCATGTACTGGAATGCACATAGTACATTGTGATATGTATCATATTGTGAACGCTGTATCGGGATATGTATCGTATTGCGAGGTTGTTGGCAATACCCACCCCTAATAAATAGATAGATAGATAGATAGATATGAACCTTCCAGTGGATAATTATTGACGTGATTCATACTACTACTACATACTACTAAACTAGAAACGTTCTGAAACTCTTTAGTTCTTTAACTAGTGCAGTAAATACTTTCTCGTTTCTTAAACAACCATCAGTTTAATAGCGAGCATTAGGTTTGGACTGTGTTTCGATGGAAAAGTGTCATGTGGTCTGATGAGTCCAGAATGATGGATGGACCAGGGGGAGAGGAGAGGTGGTTGAAGTGATTACCCATCATGCCTAGTACCTACAGTACAAGCCTGTGGGGGCAGTTATGATCTGGGGTTGGTTCAGTTCATTCAGGTCTGAGTTCAGTAGCGTTATGTGTCCATTAAATGAGTTCAGCTGAACCTGAATAAACTAAATGACCAGAATGAACATCAGGGGATTTTTTTCCTTCTCTGATGACACAGACATTTTCCAAGACAACAATACCAACATTCACCAGGATCAGACTGTAAAAGAGTGGTTCAGAGAAGCATAAGAAATAATGTAGATGTGGACTGGACACTGCAGAGTCCAGACCTGAACCTCATAAAGCATCTATGGGATGAAGTGACTTTACAGTGATCTCACTCTATCACCAACACAAATTAATGGAACAGTGGATGGAAATAAATGTGGTGACATTTACTGTGACTCTTAATAAGCATTGCATGGCACAAATGATGTCCATGACATCTAGTAATCAAGTCTAAAATTGGTCCAATCCAGATTTTTCTTTCCCTTTTTTTCTGACAGGCAGTGCATATTTATAAATGCACATCATTTGTAGCCATGAAATACAAATGGCATAGATAAGATTTAGTTATTTTAGGCTGAAAAACAATTTGGTTAGCTTTAGGAAAAGACCAGAAAGGAGTAAATGTTACAGAATAGTTCAGCCCACAGTCCCTTCTCTTCCTGTTTACCATCACTTCACCAGGGTTTTGTTTTATATGCCCTCATTACATCCAACTGCAAGAGTCTGCATAAGTAAATATTGATCATTTTAATCCCCTTTGGCTGCATTTCTAACAGAGTACCTATTTGTAACCCATTACTTTGTCCTCTGATGTATTGGCTTGGATACACTGAATGCTCATAAAAGTCCTTAAGCCCCCATTTTGAACGTTATTTACATTATTTACTGATCAACCCTAAATAAGATGTATCCTGTTCCCTTGTCTAAGAGACTCTACAGTAAATCAACAAAACTGCTTACCCCTTCATCTTCGGCTGCCATTTGTTAGATAAGAATAGCAGTCTTTTTAGCATCTTGGGATTTCCCCTGCTGTTGGAAACACGATGTGGTGGTAGGGCAGGGATTCCCACAGGGGAGCCATCTCAAGTGTAGTTTCACACCAGGCTGTGGCCCTTTCAACCTGCTGAGCATGTTTCAGCAATTTGGGTGTGTAGAAAGAGCCTGAAGCATCCTAATTAACTATGTTTTTTTTTTTTTTTTTTTTTTTACAATGATGCCTATTAGAGTATGTTCAGGAGCCTATAAATAGGGTAATTACTAATTATCTACAGTGATCTCACCAAAGCTGTGATTATGCTTCAAAGTTGATAGGACTGCTTGATAGGAAGGAAATAGTACTGCTGTGCACTAGCAGATTTAAATTCAGTCTTGGGTGTTAGCAAATCCTTTTGTGCAAGATGAATTACAGTAGTAAAGTAGTAGCGAGACCAGGACATTAAGTCTCAGTCAAGATGGAGAAAGGAGGGAGGCAGTCGATAACGCAGATTTCTTTCCTCTGTAGAAACAGAGATTAGGGACTTTTCTTTGGATGAAGAGAGATGTAGATTCATCTGCAGCTCTGCAGATGGGTGCTTTTGAAAAGCTTTTTAAAACTTTTATTGTCGGAGAAGAAAATTAAATTATAATTTAACACCCAATGGCATGTCATTTTCTGCCTCTTTGGAAAATTGCCAGCATTTCATCATTCGTTATTTTTTTGTTATTCAAATGGTTAGTTTGGCTTTTCTAAAACTTAGATTGTCAGAGTAACTTACAGTTGGTACACCCACTGTTTAGAGAAACAGAGACAGTACGTAATGCACCGGTCGACTGTGGCGACAGAAAAATGCAGTTTAACTACCTTAAAAGGCTCACTTAACAAGTCAATATCAGTTTAAGTGTATGCTATATTTACAGTATTCTTCCCTGCCTTCCCTTGCCATCAGACAGACAGACATTTCTGATGAAAAACTGTAGCTGTTGTATTGATCTCTTCAAACCACCGGACAAGAACAGCAGTTTTACCTTCAGAGTACTTGACTTACTGGTCTACCACAGTCTTGTGCGGTTACCTCCTTGATAAGAACCAAACTAGTCTAGTTAAAACACCAAAGTCACACATATCTGGTGGTTTTGGCCTTTTTTTATGTGTATTTGTAACAGTATATGTCTTAGCTTCTCTGCCTGTAATTGTTCTTGACACTATGCAAATGTGCATAAATGCTTCTATCAAACCCTCTTCAGACATTCAATACAACCCCTGTAAGTGTTGTTTTTTTTTCTATTTATAGAAAAACTAAGTAAACCACATGCCTCATCTTGGTCCACAGTACTGTCTCTTCTACAGGAGTTGGAGATTAAAACATTAAGGTTGAGGGTTTTCGGCAGTGGGAGGGGAGATCACAAGGCGTTTCAGGTTTTAACTCTGACCCCCTGCCTTTTAGCTGCACAGGCCTTCCTATAACCACTGTGTCACTAATTGGCTCTGTGGATAATGGTGGAACTCAGAAATTGCATGAAAACCTTTTGAATGACTAGACTACAGCTGCCTTTGGGCTCAGGCTCACATCCACCCAGGTTTAACAGCGCTGTGTAAACCAAAGCAGAAGGCAAACACTCTAAGGACATGCATATGGAGGTAACATTTGTCTAGGGACCCATGAGATGAGATGCAATGAGTACAGCCACATGTTTACAAAAGATGGAAATAGAAGATGAAGCAGTGAGCAACAGAAATAAAGAGACGGAAAGTGGCAGCATCTACAAAGATAAAAGATACCTGGGCCTCATTTAGGCTGTTTACATTAACGGCAGCCGCAGTCTCTGCAGCAACACATAAAAGAAACATTAACAATGATAATGTGAGGTGTTTATCCAGGAATAAAATCTCAGATCAATACATCTTAGTACAGGATTATGTTTGGAGTGAGTCTTTCATTGCATTGGGGTTCTATTCAGGAAGAGCGTTCCATCCCTGTGACATAAACCTCTGGTGTTTTCTAAATAATCTGGTGGTATTCCCAGGAAAGAGAGGGAAACGATATGTTTCTATGATGTTCTGGGTCTCCTCCCATGAGGACAAGGTGCATCATGGGATTTCTTCCACAGGGAGGGAAAGGAGAACCGGATCAGCTGCCTGGTCAGTTCAACGGGAGCTTTTAAAGCATTACTATTACAGCTTCATTTAGTTTTATTCACCCCCCCCCCCAACACTTATTTATGAGAGTTTTTATATCAAAAATGTGCACATGCATCCAGGTTATTTAAACATGGCTAAACACACTAAAAATACACAACTGACTGTCTTTACGCTGCCACTGGACCGGTCTGGTTTCTCACGATTTGTCATGTCACAAATCTAATGGAAAGCATTGAACAGAACTTCAGCTGCTCTGGTGTTGTGTTTTCAAACTGGGGATCCAACTCCATCCGACCCCAAAGTCTACTTGTTTTTATCAGTGTGGATGCAAATGTACATCTGTGCTGCTTGAAGGTGGGACCAATAAACTCTTGTAGGAACTTCACAGCCATTAGATCCAGGAATACATGCTGATTGGTGTTGACACGAGTTAGATTCCAGTGGGTCTGTGTGAAAGGTGTTTTTGGAAACATCCAAAAGGCTTTTGATGGTTTAGGTTGTACTTCACTGAAATTCAGTCTTTAGCAGGAACCTGATTCATTAACTGTGTTTCTCAACCATTTTTGAACAAATACTCCTTTATGTCATCATGAGCCTCCTGCCCCCCCCCCCCCCCCAAAGAAATGTTTCGACCTGGGGGGGACAGTCATGAAAATTCACCATTGACCTTTTGAAATCAATAAAAATGTTAATCACAAAAAAAAAAAAAAAAAAAATCACCATTGACATAACCTGCTGCTTCATACCGATACTTATACTTATCCAATACTAACATCCCCCATTTTGGTCTCAGCCCCCCCTCTGCTTTCTCAGTATCCCAATCCCAATGTGGGTTGAGGTTCAAAGTTAATATGTTTGCCATCAGGCTTCATATACCATGTGATTAAACACAGTCTTAATGACATCAGGTTAAATCGGCTCAAATATAATTATAATCCTCACCTTAAAACAGGTCTCAGTTAAACTATTTTCACACCGACGATACAGAACTTTTCTACTCTGCCAACATTCATTTTATATGACCCAGTGAAATTATGGCCGTTAACAGAACCTGTGGTGCTATAGACCGTTACCAGCATAAAGCTTGTAAGTCAGTTTCTATTCTTGTACATTTTTGCTCTAAATACGTTCGTTTTTTTTCACTTTAACCTGCAAAATGTGCAACAGTTGTTTTGCTGCTGCTGAACTAACCCCATGAGCTGCAGGGCTGCCTTCTGTTCCCCAACATACAATAAGGCTCAAGACGGTGCAGAACACTGTAGAGTCCAAAGAATCACAGTCCAGTGGGAGATAACACTGCAGCTGCCACAGACGCTTTGTGCACTAGTACTTTATCAATGAACAGCTTTGGGTTTCTTCTAGCTATTGTCAAAACTCTTACAATAATAATCGGTACAAAATGATAAATGCAGTGTATTTGGTACAACCCAGCTTTGCTACAGGTTAGAGATGCAGTAACAGAAGAAACCAGGAGGTAGCAGATGAAGTGCAATATTCTTTTATTTTATAGGACTTGGTTTGAATAAGCAAAACCTAAACACTAAACAGGTACGGCCGAATTAAACCAAAACAAAGCTAACTTAACTGGGGCGAACCTAGTGGTGAACCCAAAAGAAATATACAATAACAAAAAGAACCACTTTTACCTATTCAAATAATGTACAACAACGAGGGGGCAGTACCTGGTGGTTAAGCTACAGTAAACTAGATGAGGAAAACCGAACAAAATAAAACAGCTACTTCTCTGGAAGGTCTCTTGTTAATATTATAAATTTACAAATGTTTACTAGTAATAAAATGTAAATCAAAAGGGCAAAACAAAACTAAACACCAGTGGACAGAATCTACAAGCAAAAATGAAGTTAATTTAAAAAAAAAAAAACCAACACAGCAGCTGGTGAAAACCATTCAGGAGCTGAAACAAAATTGTTTATATAGAACAGACAAATACAGTCTGACAACACTTAAGCAAGCAGTCACTTGGCCGTACTTTCTCTCTCTTTGTATCCCTACGCTGCTGCAAGATGACGCTAGTCTACCTGTTTCACTTCTAAAACAGTAGTGTACTAGTGCACAGCAGTCAGCCGCATGACAGCGCACTGATAGGAAATGAGAGAAAGTAGGACCAAGTGATTAGGAAGTGTGACTATTTATGGACATTGGTTTGTGATGTAAATAAATTGCTCTGTTTTTAGAAGAAAAACCTTTTATTTTAGTGAAGCCCGCAAAACTTGCCGGATTTGGTTTGGTTTAGACCAAAACCGGACCAGAACTGGGCTCATGGACACTATCGGGGGTAAGTCAGTGTGGATGTACTACACTGATGAGGGGATGAAATACAGATTCATGTACAAATACACAAATATCCCTTTAAGTACGGTTAGCTGGGAGGCGGGGCTCAGGTGGGGACTGGCATCCTCCAATGGGCTTTCCCCACATTAGAGGAAGAAAGGACATTTGGAAGATCAGACTCAGCCTTTCACAATAAAAGCAGAGGTTAAGACAGACTAACAGGAGGAGATGAGGCAGAACAGCCCACCGGCTTTACCCCCCCACCTTCACGCCAAAAGACTGAACATAGCAACTCTTGACTACATTCACATCACATACAATTCAAAGTTTCTAAATCATGTTCGAGATCAGGCATCGACCATGGCATTGTGTATTCCCTTCGTGTGTTTAATTTTGTACCAATAAGATACATTATTTTATCAAATGCAGTGTTTTTAGATCATACCAAGCACAGTGCATTACACAAACCTTAGAAACACAGTTGATATACTATATATACACCCTATACACTAAAAGAACAGATAAAGAAGAAAGAAATAGTGGAAGTGAAGAAAGCATAGTGATTGAGTTTGTAGAACATGATTCTATATATTTGATATTTGATCACCAACCTCAGCTCCTGCAACTCTGAAAAAGCACAAACCTTCATCTGCATCCGACTCATGTTAGTTACAGACTTTTCCGGTGCACAGATATTTGGCTCACTTGAAATAAAATTGGCTGACTTTTACTGGAAGACCTGCTACTTTTTTCTATGCAGATATTTGAAGTGTGATCTTCTCTGTACTTCCTCACCCATTTGGAAGGTGCTAAAAGCCTGTCACATTGCTTTGTGCATCTTATTTAGTGCTTACTGTTTATTCTCATTCTCATAGTTATTGATTCATTTGTCGGGGACAGTGCTCATTATTCAACAGAAGAATAGAAAGCTTTAAATGAGCTGGAGCTAGCACACAACACTTTTTTTTTTCTCCCGTTGTCTCTGTTATGAAACGCATCCTAAAACAGTACAAAGAAAATAAAAAAACATGCACGTCTAACTCAGATCGTTTGTGTATATGCACTGTAATCATTCACACACCAGTGCATTCCAAATCACAAGTGAACATTTCTGTGCATTTTCACAAGAAACAAATATGTGCTCAGCTGATTCACTTTGACACTTACATAAGCTGTCGATGGGATTATGAAAGCAACATCCCAGTGGTGTCTGTTGTGTGAGCTATGGAGCTGTGTGTGTACAGTGGCAGCCTGATGGCAATGTGAAGTCCCCTCTAGGCCGGAGTGTTTATCTTGCTGGTGTTTAGGCTGTGGTCTTTGGACTGGACCCAAAGCGAAGCCCTGCTGTCCGGGCGGCTCTGCTCTGGCTAACTCCTGCTAGTTGACCTCGTTTAAAGGCCCGGCTGGCTGTCCCTTACAGCACAAAGGCTCAGTCATCTATCTCTCTGCAGTGTGTGTGTGTGTGTGTGTGTGTGTGTTTGGAAGCCAAAGCACTGCACAGGCTTGAAACTCTGGCCTGAGCTCAGACCCGGACTGATGCCTACAAAAAAAAAAAAAAAATCAGAAATTCAGCACAATCTGGGCCCGAAGCTAATACTTTGACATCAGAACTCTCCTCTTATTTGCCTCCATTCTTCTCCGGTTGCCCCCCCCCCCCCTTTCCATATACATACACACATTCTAACCTATTCATCACACCGCATTAAGCAACTGCTTCCAATATACTCTTTATTTTCTGACCTTTGGACAATCAATTAATTACAGGGAAGGGATTCAGGGCTGTTATTTATAGAACAGAATTAGGTTATTAAAGTTTATCTAATCACCGCAGCCAAGGATGGGGGTGTCTTTTACTGGTTTATGTGTTTGTCAGCGGGATTATTCAGAATCGACTGCATTGATTTTCATTAAACTTGATGGAAGGGCCAAGGATGAACCAGTTATTAAAGCTGTTATATTTGGATTAAATTAGTTTGACCTACCTTTACAAGTCCACACTCTTATTCTGAGCACGTCTGTGTGATTAAAATAGAACTTCACTTGTATTATGATGGAAAAATGCACAATATCATATATTATTTACTTTTTTTTTAATTAGAGGTTCAATATCACAAAAACCGTTTTAGTTTTGTTTATTGTAGTTTTTATTTAATTTTTTTTCTTATTTATTCTTAGAACTTTCATTAGAAGTAATTACTAGTTTTATGCCTCATAATGCTGGGGTTTTGCAATTTATATATTTTCATCTATGTTTGGGCCTCTTGTCCATATGTAAAGGTCTTCTACTGTGAGATTTTTAGAAACTTTGGTTTATGGTTGTAAGTATTAGGCAAAAACATAGAATTTATAAAACATAATATTAGATTTAAACTGATTTCTACTTATGATATACATAAGGTCCTACGTTATATAATAAAATTGGGCTATTATGTACAATTACATATTATTATCTCTGCATACATATTTGTGATGTTTTATTATGGTTTCTATCGCATTATAAAACCCAAATGATTTCACTGTCGAAATATACTAGATAATGAAGCATATCTTTACTAACTAGGAGGAAAAAAAGCTTCAGTTTATTTGTAGGTTTATAATGATTTACCCATGTCGGCGCTGACGTTCCTCTCGTACCCAGAATCCAACACAATAGCAGGTCTTTATCACTGATCGTGTCTTTCAGATGTTCCTCCCACAGTTTGTAATGCAGCCTTTCTGCAGCTCTCCTCCAGGGCTGCATGAGACAATAAGACAGTTGCTTTCACACGCCGAGTACGAATAATGTAATCATGTGTCAAATCAGCCCAGTCCCTTTGTAAAATGTGCGCAGGACTGCATGCGCTTTCATTTTGTGAGTCTAATTTAACAAAGTGTCATGGAAGGAATGATGAGAATTACAAGTGTTTAACAAAGCGTGCACCACTTCTGTTTGTGTTCCTCCTTTAAAACAAACAACTGCTTATTATGTAATTTCCCTGGTGTCTTCATACGCATCCTGAGCATTTTGCACACACATGCACATGGATGTGTAGAGGATATGAAGGGTAAAGTGACCTCCAGCCAAGTCGTCATCTTCTTCTTCTCACCTTTTCTCCCTGTGAATTCTATAGTGCAGTCTGTAATTATTGGAAATAAAGCTTTCCTCAGGGTTTACGTTGCACTCTGTTGGATCATTACAAATATCTACAGAGGCCTGTTAACGGTTGATTAGGTACTGTGCAGGCCCGGAAGAGTGTGGGCTTGTTTCAAAGAGAAGGAGAGTCCTCTGCAGGCCCTAATTAGCCAGTAGAGTTTGGATCCTTCCTGGCTTCCTGGTCAGGTGGAACACGCCTGGCCCCTGCATCAATTAGTGCTGGACCTCAGCTTATTTCCCTACTTTGTGTCACACTGAGGTGACGGAGGAAATGTGGTGTGTGTTATATCAAAAGTAACTATAGAGTGTGTGTGTACTAGTCATGACTTGATGAACACGTTGCAATTACAAAGAAATATAGTTACGTTGAATTTAGAATCCAGGGGCTGGATTCACAAAGCTTTCTTAAGAAAAAAAAAGTTCTTTTTGTCATAGGGTAAAACTTAAGAAGATTCCATATTCCCCAATAAAATTCTCAAGTTTTTTCTCAACTTTCTTCTTATCTTTTATCTTAAGAACAATGTTAAGAACATTTGATATTCTTGAAAGCTTAGTTCCTAATATTCTTCTTAGTATTTTTCTTTAAGACAGCCCTTCACCATATCGTACCACAGCCACATAGAAAAGGAAAGCCTCTAATATTATTTATTTAAACAAATATCTACAAAATTGTAATATTAGAAATTTTGTTTTTGTAATTTAAGTTTGCTATCAATGTTTTGGTGTGTGTATTATTAGTTATATTATGCAGGCTACATACATTGACTCCAACTGACAGTTTAGTTACTTACAATGGGTATTAACACCATGTTTAGTTTATAGGCTGACTTGATATAGGCTATACCTTACATTAAATGTATCCTACAGTAATTTGATATGCAGACAATAGGTCATGAAGCCAGGGTGTATTTAAGCTAATAATTTAATCATGGATCTCGTGTAAGTTTTCCCCAACAAAGAATGTTCTTTTAAGAAGTTCTTAAGTCATGAAAATAAGAAGTTCGTAAGAAATGCCATTGTTCTTAAGAAAATATGGGAGAATTTCACTTAAGGTAAATCTTAGGAACTTCTTAGTTTTTTTCTTAAGAATCTTCCTAAGATTCATCTTCAGAATAGTTTTGTGAATCTGGCCCCAGGTCCTTACTGCCTTCATTGGACAGATAATTACACAAAACAAATTGTATTTTGGACGTTGTTGCTCCATTTCATTAACATGCTATCATTCAATGTGCACAAAATACAAGTAAAATTTTGTTCATGCATTAATTTTTGCACATGCAGCTGCATAATGTAGTTACAATGTGCTGGATGATGCAAGTTATTATGAGAAGCCCAGTTCTAAATGTAAACTAGACACCGTATTGTATCACACATGATCAATAGATTTAACATTGAACAACATATTTCATGTCTTATCTACAGTGTTTACCGAATGTATTCTTCCACCTCCACCCAGTATCAGGTGTTTTCCATCATTTAACAGCATTTCTGTTGTGCAAGTTTACTAGTAGATTTGTGGGTATAAGAGTCATTTAAATATTCTGCCATAAGATTTATTTACTTCATGTATGCACGTAATTTGTATCTGCAGATTTCTGAACAGCTTCACTGTTCGGCAAACGTTTGTCATGTTGTGACCATAAAGAGTAGCTTAAGACCAAACATTACAACATTTTTTTCAGTCATGACCAAACATCAGCCTTTAAACTATAAGGATAATGATAATGATAACAAGCGTTGACAACATTAGTAATAGCAAGATTAAAAAAACCAATAACTGGATAATGACTTTGCCTGTAATTTCACATGTATAATGGTCGACCTCCTAAGTCAGATGTGCTGTGGATAGGACCTTCCAAAGTAACACAAATATTAGATTTAAAAAATAAAATGATATGGATAATTTCACAAATGTGCAATAATAACTGTGATAAAGGACCAGGCTAATACTTGGTGGGACTGTAATTCCTGTAAAAGGTCACTGGGTAAAAAATGACATGCAGCTGAAGTGAGAGAGAAAACAGAGCGAGACCAGAGACTGTTAGTGTGTGTGTGTGTGTTTGTGTATGTATGTGTGTATTTGTGACTATATGTGTGCGTGTGTGTATGTGTATGCGTATATACGTGTGTGGATGTGGATGTATATGTGTGTGTGCTTGTGTACGTGCGTGGTTGTGTGTGTGTGTGTGTGTGTATATGTATATGTGTGCATGTGTATGTGTGTTTATATATGTGTTTGTGTGTGTGCGTGGTTGTGTGTGTATATGTCTATGCGTGTATATGTATGTGTGTGTGTGTATCTGTGTTTATATGTGTGTGTGTATGTGCATTGTTGTGTGTGTGTGTATATGTATACGTGTGCATGTGTATGTGTTTTATGTATGTGTACGTGTGTGTATATGTGTGCGTGTGTATGTGTGTTTTATATGTGTGTGTGTGTGTGTGTGTGTCTATTTCAGAGTGCTGCAGTCTGTTGTAAGTGCTCTGTCACAGTACAGACCATGCTGGTTTGACAGCATGACGCACTCCGATAAAAAGGCTCTCGCTTCCGGTCACACACATGTCACCATGGCAATTAGCATGTCAGAGTGTGTGTGATTGACAGCTGCCACAGCTGGGATGTAAACAACAATGCACAGTGCTGGTGGGGAAACCTGGGGCGATGGAGGCAAAACACTACAAGCTGTGTGTGCCTCTTACATGTGACTGTCATAAAGAATAAATGAGGCAGACCATGTTTAATTATCTGTTCATGCACAGGTGATGCAAGTGTCAGGAAGACATGGACCCAAAGAGACATTTTTATTGTCTTCACTTATATATTTATAATCTGTTTAATATTGTACATCTGTCCTCTGGCTTTATTTTCCACGTTTGTGTGAGGTCTTATATCAGACAGCGTTTAGAGTTTGTGTACAGTCGAGCACATCCTTCACAATCATATAGACCTGATTAATTAACAGTTCACTGGATGTGATTGTGTGTTCCGTGGCAGCTCAGTTGGTGCCTTCAGCTCTGTTACGGAAAGAACAATATGGCTGCCTGAGCTGCTCAGCATCTATCAGCAGCAACATCATCAAATGTAATTAATAGCAGATGTCATGGATGTTGAAGTAGGTCACTGACTACATGGGCTGCATCTGAAACACTACAACACTACGGTATCGAATGATCACAGACCATTTTGCGCCGTAAATTACATATTTGATAAATATGCAGTGAATGCAATTCGTCATTCAGTATTTAATTTGATTATAGACAACTTTAGTAGCCATGTGAAACCGATTAGCATGGTTGCAAATTTTCATTACTTTCATATTTAAATAATTAGTTGTCATCGTCGCTGAAATGTCAGGAAATCCTATACATCATCCAATCCTCTGTTGTTTATTTGCCCAACCAACAGGCTAAAACCAGAGGACATTACATGTCATTTTTTTTTATCATCCATGAAGGTGCATTTTCATGTTGATTGTGTAGTTTCATAGTAAGGAGTAAAAAAAGTTAAGGTTACTGTGTTTAAATGTTGAATATTTATGTGTGTTCATCTTAATACAATCTGTAAAATCTTTATTGTATTGTAACATAACAGTAGCATGTGTTACACCAGTGGTTCCCAACCTTTTTCAACTCCTGACCCCATTTTAACATCACAAATTTCTGGTGACCCCAGACATTTGTTGTTGCTAAAATTAATTTGTTTTTAATCATGTAATAGTTTGCTCTACTATGATGCAAATAAAATTTAATTTTAGATGACATTTAGTCTATATAATGTATATTATTATTATGGATGGAGGCAGAAAAGCCAGGTTCAGATTAAAGCACAAAGAGGGAATTTTATTTTCCTTGGTCAGAATATCAAC
>JAPSES010026776.1:0-13037 GCA_029822895.1 Maxillicosta whitleyi
GATTCCTGTACCGGAAAAAAATTACCCTCTAGAAACAAGTTAAAATTAATTAATTAAAAAAATTAATACAAGATATTTTTGCTTGAATTAAGGAAAAAATAAATAAAAATCTGCCAATGGAACATGTGAAAATTGCCTTAGTAAGTAAGATTTTCAATTCTATTATCAGAAAATAAAGTTCTTATATCTCACTGAAAAGTTATTCTTTAGGTGATTGTCTTATTTTAAGATATTTTGACAAGAAATGAGAAAAATACACTTAAATTTTCCCTCTTAACATTTGGCAAAGAAAACAATGTTCTGACTGTGAAATTCTGAGCAAACACTGATGTCTGACATAATAATTTAGCCAATAGTGATGTTTCATGTTTCTTCACTATTCTTTGGTTATTTTTCAGGGACTTGTTCAGGGAACCAAAGGATTCTCCATTATAATAAAAGAAATAATTAAACTATCAACATTTTTGACTGAGAAATATCCCAATTTGGAAAAGAAAGGAATACAAGCTTGGGAGGAAACATGCAATTTTTAGGTGTTGGTTTGATTCAGACAGGTCGATTCCAGCACCATGTGGCCCCAAGGTGAGGATGTGGTTACCATGTGAACAGTTGCAACCAGCATTTTCATGAACGTTTTTACTATATGTGCAGCAAAAAGTGGGTTATGCACTATGTTGTAACAGCAGTTAAGCTTAGCTGTTTCAGAAAATGTTGACAAAAACATATACAGCACAGCAACACAACAGACAGACAAGCTAAAGCCACGTGACTTTTACACATAACTGACAGCTGTTGTCAGTTTGGTGCAAAAAAACCCAAAAACAAACAGGTACACCAATATTAATCGGATTTGACAACATGAAAAACTCTATGTCTATTCATTTCAATCCTGCAAAAACAACAAAGACTAATGTGGAATAATTTTTTTTGTACAGTGATGTACGTAGACAGACCTGGGGATGCGTCTCTTTGCATTGTGCTGATTGAGAGTGGGAGCCTTGTGTGTGATGATTCTTTTCAGATGATCGATTGCACTGCCACACTGCTGCAACGTACCTGAGGATTAACAAGAGCCAAGATCAGGTTTGCACCTCCTAAATCAATATGGAAGGAATTATAAAGCTTATACACCAGGAAAAACATGACTAGAATAAGGAAGATGATGAGGGCCAGTAAAAAAAATGTTTAAAAAAACTTAACGTCCAATATTTTTTTTATTGTCATTGTAGGAAAAAAACTCTGAATCCCAAGAAAAAGGCCAAATTCTGAGGAAAAAAAAAACAGAATTCTGACTTCACTCTTGGAATTTTGACTTTTTTCTCAGAATAATATATATATATATATATATATATATCCTCATGAGACCCAGCAATGCATTTTTGTCCTTTGTAGGGGACAAAAGTTTCATGGTTTTACTTTAAAAATGCTGTCCACTGCAAAGGATATTCTATAAAATATATAAATAAATAAAAAAATGTATCAGAAAAAAGTGTTACATTGCGCAAGTTTCTGATCAAGACAGTTGTTGTAGCGATAGCTTAGAGGTTTAGACAGCTGACTTTGATGTGGAAGGTTGGCAGTTCGAATCCCAGGTGAGCCTGTAGGCAAGGCCCTTTATGCTATTCATGCGTATAACTTGTAAGTCGCTTTGTATAAAAGTGTCAGCCTAATGTAATATTTAATGTAAAAAAGCGAAAACTTCCACTTTGCTGGGTGTCAGGATATTGGACGTTCATTTTTTTTGTCTCCTTCAGTGGTCCAAACCCTCTTCTGTACCAGAAAGTCTAGCTCACTTTTGGAACATGCCACGATGTAAAGCTGTAACAGAAGAACATTTACCCAGAGAACGTTCATCTGAGTGAGCAAGAGCAAGACTTTCGATAAATATGACGAGAACTTCAAAGACGAACTGTTCCACCAAGGAATTTTCCTCCCTGCAAACACACAAAGGCCACAACAACAAACAAAAAGTGAGAAACAACAGCAAATAAAACTAAGTTAGAATGTGCAAGAATATATATATATATATACACACACACTATACAGACAAAAGTATCGGGACACATTCAAATCGGATGTTTCTTTTCTAACAGGGGTCTTGGATACAAAACAATAATGACAAATATAATATAGTTTTATATCAGGATACATATTGCATTGGTTAGTTTCGTTTCAATTGATCTTTGCTTTCAAAATGCATCAGTGATGGATTTCTTTGAACAATGATTATTTTAATGATGATTTTTAACTGTTCTACCTCTAAATTCATCAAATATTTTTCATGCTCCGACTATAAATAATTATTTTCAACCACAACTAACCATCTACTTTCTTCACATCTCATTTAGGAAAAAAAATATCCATCAAACTTTAAAAAATATTGATGTTTATGCATCAAATTAGCATCGGACAGGACATCTTACAGCTGCAGCCGTGATGTGTCCCAATGTTTTTATCCATATAGTTGATAAAAATCCACATTTCCGTAAACAAACACTTGATTTCAAAGTACGAATGATTTTGTCCATATAGTGTATATCACAAACAAGATGCAGTGAATTTAATGTGATACCGGAATAGTCTGTAGATACTATTGAATGCTAAAGCGGCACCAAGCCTCTTGAAGCCGCTGGGATGCAGAGCTAAACTGTAGATGCGCTTAAACAGTGACTTCATGTTGGTCGGGCTCTTCTCCTGCTGTTTGGGGGTGGTTTGTTTGATTGACCACTTGACAAACTCTTCAATGCAGCGACTGCAGAAGTCTCGCAGAGTGCTATCAATCGGGTCAACTACACCGTCCTGAAGAGAAACGATACAGTTAGACAATGTAAGCACTTCCTAAAAGGATCTATACCAGTCAAAGGTGTTAAACTTTTTTAATTCAGGTTCCACATGTATACCAATGTGATCTCAAGTGAAACAATAGTATAATAAACTATAAATAATGACTCCAAATTAAACAAAATAATATTACATTATGCCTATAAATGATGACAACTCCAATTTTTTCGGTTCCTTTTAGAGCAAAAAATAACATTAACAACCAAGTGGCACAACAAACTCTGTCCCTCACATACTGTAGCTTATTTTGTCTATGGGATGTGGATGTGGAAGGCTGCAGAACGGATAAAGACTCACCAAAATAGCCTCAAGAACCGCTACCGTGTCTTGGCTCTCAAACTTCTTGTTGCTTGTGAACCAGTGAATGAGCTGCATAACCAGCGGTTCAAAGAGCTGCCTGGTCACCTGGTGAAAACAGCCACATGCGGCAGTATTAACACTTTTCTACAGTAATTCTATGGTTTGTAGCAGCACTGTAATATCTATTGGTTTAAGATAACTTTATTTCAGCTTTTCCCTTCAGGAGTTGCCACAGTGAATCAGATTCGCATATTGATTTGACACAAGTTTTGTTTTTTTTTTTATGTCAGATGCCCTTCCTGACAAAACCCTCTATATTTATCCTGGCTTGGGACCAGTTAAGGTATGTATAACGTAAAGGGCATTACCCGAGGGCCTGAAGTTTGAACCGGCGATCTTCTGCACCAAAGCCAGTAGTGTAAACCACTAAGATACCCAGACGCTGTTTCTATTGGTTTAAGATCATTTTTGATAACGCATTCGGGCTCAGTGAGGTCCATTCAAACATACCATAATTAATAAAGGCATTCTAAAATGATAAGAGAGTGCCTTGGTTTTTGTACTTTTTGTGCACGGACAGTCTCTTAACTAAAGAGCACCTCCTTTACTATTTTTCCATTACTGGCTTTCATAGAAGTCATAGAAAAAATTACACTATACCAACATCAATTTGATATTTTAAAAGGGAAAAAATGCAGCTCTGCTCTATTCATTTGTCTATGCTTTTTCTACGTATTTGTTTGCGCTGTTTTTCATTTGTTTTCCCTCCTGCAAGAGTTTCATCAGTACCATAAATCCAACTGTATTAGTATTAACTGACAACCACAATCATATTTTAAGCTCAGACATCAGATCATTTATTGCTTTCGGTTCTATATACAGTACCTGTACTGAATTGAGTAAAAGGGCTTTTGTCCACTTTACAGCTAACGCATGGAATATGTTACAGAAAGACTAGAAACTGAGTTAATTTCATTGAGCACTTTTAAATCCTAACAGAGAATTGTGTGGACTGACTCCACAACATGCGCTTGTTTTTCCTAATCGGCCTGTAAATGTAGTCTTCTATTTGTCTTACGCTTCTGTATTAACTGTGTGATTTTCTTTTTTTTTTTTGGGATTTGCTGCTGCCTATCTTGAACAGGACTCCCTTGAAAAACAGGTCCTTAATCTCAATGGGAGTTTTCTGGGTAATTAAGGTTAAATGAATAAATAAATATAAAAACCTACAAAGAAAAAAAAAAAAAAGCCTGCATTTAGAACAAGCATAGAGAGAATTGTTATTAAATTGTTATTGCTATTAAAACAACGCATCGTCTCATCTCTTCGCATCATTGTGAACTAGGAAGCTTTTAGAAAGTAATGATCATGTGCAAGTTCTCGTCTCAAATTTTTAGTCTGAACTGGTCATGTTTTGTTGGAGTGGCAAAGAGTCTGTTAGTTCGACGGTTGTTGTTTATCCCGACATACTTGATCCACGTCACAGGCCAGACGCAGTAAAACAGGAAACAGCCTCTTGTGTAGCTTGTACAAAGGTGGTAACTTATTCTCCCCCTCTGCCATCTGAGCACTTTTTCCAACCATGTAGACCTCCAAGCTGTGAAGGAGCTCACAAGCAGCAACCTGCAAAAAGAAGGAGAAAGTGGGTGGCTCTTTAGACGAGAGTAAACAAGTGGGCAAGAAAGACGTTTCTGCTAATACTTTCCAATGTGAAACTGGTTTTTTTCACAATTGTTCTTTGTAATTATGTTATTGTAGTGCTTTTTCTTCTTCTGGTATTTCTTGTGTGTATATCCGGTGTTGTGCTGCTTTTGGAACCTCAATTTCCATACCTCAATTTGAAGGCTCGGTCCAAAGGATCAAATATAGACCGTGTTTGTTAACAAACTCACAGGTAGCTCCCACATGGGTATTAATAGTTCATTCTAAAAGTTTGTTTAGTATGATATTTAATTATAAAATCCACAAGTGTGTGGATTTAGTACAGAACAAGTTTTATGTGAACATAGGCGTGTTTCATTGAGTAGAACTTTTAAAAACTGCGTTAAATCTTAGGAGGAAAACAGTCGGCAAACTCCACCCCCCCCCCCAACCAAAGGTGGTGCAGTCAAATATTGCATTTGTTATCTTTTTTTAAAATTGTCTGGGCAGTGTAAACATAATAAAGTGTATAATTCAAGAGTATCGACAGATTTTGCAATCGAAAAAATAATGTGTGATAAGCAGGCGATGCTGGTATTCTACAGCCAAACTGGTCCGACAACAATCACAAGTGACGTCGGCCGAATGAGATGCCGTTCACATCAATGTCCTTCCCGGTCCTCCCTCATACCCCGAAGTTCCAGCAGTGCAAATATCTTTAGAGATGAAATGCAAAGATCAAATAACCATTACTGTTGCGATTCATGGTGTTCAAGTTCATGCAAGAGCAACTGATCTGACCTGTGATAGGTTTAAATATAACCTGTTTACTGGCAGGAGCCACCGTCTTATCAAACATCAGATCAACAAAGACACAAATCGTGTCTTTTGTGTCTGCGTTTCATCTGTCTCTAATGCTGCTGTTCCACTCCATGGTACCGCCTCTACTCTACTGGACTCTAAACGGCTCTTTCGCTTTTCCATTACGAAAAAGGACCTGGAATCTGGGACCCGATACTAGTTTCTTAGTACCGCTTGAGTCGAGGTTCCGAAATACTGGAAAAGATACTAAAATGTGACGTCACGACATTGCAGACACTGATTGGTCAGACAGTTTTCTCTGTGTTTTTACAAAAATCAGATGCAGAAGTAGACAGTAAATAGTGATACATGAATCCACATCATGACAGAACAAAACTACACCATGGTCGGTTGAGGAAATTCAGTCTTTGGTGGCAGAGGTAAAAACTCAGACGAGAAAATACGCAACTCTGAGCAGACGACACGGAAGTAACGCGCCGTGTCGGAGTAACGAGTCGAGCTGATTCAACATAAGTGGAAACGCATCAAGGAATACCCAGTAGAGTCGAGTAGAGCCAGTACCGTGTAGTGGAAAAGGATCATATGTGTCCACCTGATTGGTTGTTTTTCAATAGTTCCTATCAAGGCCAAGAATTAACCTTCAGCCTAACTTTCTAAACACGTAGTTATTGGATGCATCGAATACCGAAATGTTGCAAAGAACCAGAGAAAGAAACATCAATGGTATCAGCTGTACTCCTACCTTTCAGCCACATCACTTAGCTGTTCACACTGATTTTTAGTTACGGGTGGCTGTGGCTCAGTTGGTAGAGCGGGTTGTCCAATGGCCGAAGGATTGGCAGTTCAAATCCTGGCTACTACTGACCACAAGTCAAAGTGTCCCTGAGCAAGACCCTAAAGTGCTCCCGATAGGGTCTGGCATGGTAGTGCCTTGCATGGTACATTAGCATAGTAGCTGCCTACTGGTGTGTGAATGGGTGAATGTGAGGCTTTGTAAACAGTACCAAAGTGTAGATATAGCGCTATACAAGTGCAGTCCATTTACCATTTATAATTCAGGCAGTGCACAGATGAATTATGATTTTATTTTGTTTTGTTTTGATTCTTATTGTTCAGGTTGTAAAATTTCTAGAGCTGAAAAAACACATTTTTAATAAAAAGTGAAAAACTTTCTTATTCGACTAGAAATATGAGCCCTGAAAAATGTTTATTAGTAGAATCCTCATATCTGTGTGGAAAAAAATGCTGAGTATTCTGTAAAATATATATAATAATATTTCTGACCAGCTGTTTGATCAACCCTGACATTAATCAGAAAAGTCAAAGTCAACACTATTAAGTAGAGTTATCAACAACAAGTCAAGTATTTGTTGTTGCACTTAAATTATTAAAAAATATATTGATCTTCATAGTATTTTAGTATCCATGTTTTGGCGTTATGGTCATTATTTATCTTGATGAGGTCATTTTATACGATCAGGAGTCTGCATAAGGGAGTTTTATTTGAACAACTGACTGGTTCTTCTGTACCTTTCGTGTATCCAATTCCCTGCACATTTTAATCCGTTTTGCTTGATGTAGCGTTGATTAAAAATAGACTTGGCAAGTTTTTCTGACATTTGTAACTTGAGCGTTGGCACTTCTGATAGAAACAACAGTATTGATTCCATTATTTCCACAGGCTACTGGAGGTCTGCCAGCAGCCAGAAGAAACCAGAGGTTACTTTCAGAGTTAATGTCGACTAACCAGACTAACTCAAACCTAATACACAGCCAGGCTCAAAACAAAAAGTACGATATCTCACTGGAATGCAGGGTTGGTTACAGGATGGAGTCACCGTGGAATCGAGATGTGCACCGAATTTTTCCACACAGATCTCGTATTGACAATGAAGTTGGACTGCTGTGTAAAGTCTCATCCATCACATTCTGAAAAATCCCAATGGGGTTCACACGACTGGACTCTGTGGTGGCCAATTCATGTCTGTTAGAATTTCACATTTTGATCCATGACTGTATCTTGGAAACTACAGCCAACCAGCATTTGTGCCTTAACCTTTATTTTATTAACGACACAAACATGGCAAAGTTTCACCACTTCTATTCTGAAGACCTCTTCCTTGTAGACCAGTGTAATTTTGATCACTTTGATGAGTGAAACATTATCCACAAATCACCTGACATTATTATTTACTGCAGCTTTCTCTTAAATACTTAAATAATCTCACATCATAATCACATTTTATCTAGGGGCGGGTATCGCCAACAACCTCGTGATACAATACATATCCCGATACATGGGTCACAATACGATACGTATCGCGATATATGTGCATTCCAGTACATGGTATTCATATTCAGCCCGATATTTTAGGCCTTTTTTTTTTTTTTTTTTTTACAGTTTTTATTTTTTTTTAACATTTTAAAGAAAACAGACACATATATACCTGAATGTTATTTTTTTATTTTGCTGTAGAACAACAATTCCTCTGTAGTGCACTGTAGTAAAACACTGCTTCTTGCTTCTGAATCTTGATAAACTAATTATTTGTTGTATGTGAAATATCGATACCTACACCTCTGTATTGATGATACAGTATATCCCTGTCTCGATATTTTGAACACACCCCTAATTTTATCGTTGATGATTTTAATGTCTGTTTTAACTAAAATTCTTCTCTAAGTTTTTTATGTTTTTATATTTTAACTTTCTCTTTTCATGCCTCTTGTGATGCGTTTCTGTCTCACGTAAAGCACTTTGAATCGTCTTGTACATGAAATGTGCTTTACAAATACACTTGCCTTGTGTTTCGTCGTACTAAAAACCTGTCTAAAGACTGAAGGTGACAAGAGCCTTTTCTGTGGCACGTGGGCACAGTCCATTAAGTATATTCAATCTCTTTTAAAGATGCAATGGCTTCTAATACAGGTGCGTGCCCTTTGTTTGTTTTATGTTCTGGTTACGTTTTAGATCATTTTTATCCTATTATTGTACATGTTTTTACATCAGCTTTCATCATTCTCATTTTTACTAGTTTTAGCATAGCTTATATTTTTATCTACAGCACTTTGCGTTGTTTTAACTTAGCCACATGAGGTGCAACCCTTTGGCCAACTGTGTTCTTTTTTAAGTGCTTTACAAACACAGTTGCGTATATAAATAAACTTTACCTTGACCTTTGACCTTGACAGACAGCACCAGTGATGGGAAGCAACAGCAAATATTCCAATATCCCCCTGAAGCTAATGGGGCTAACATTAGCCAACATCCTACTTTTGACATATATTAAAAGTGACAGTAAAAAATCCGACCTCCACTTCTGGAGCGTTTACTGCATTTTCCAACTGTGTCGTCATTCAGACTCTTTGAGCACTTTGTTTTTTTACATTGTGAAGCATCTCACGTTTCAAATGAGAGAAAATAACAAATTATTTTCCCGGGGAGTACGTGACGTAACCTGGTTTCAACAGTCCTCTATTGTAAAGGGGTGGGGTCTGACCAGACTGTCATTACAGGCGAGAAGAATCTGAGAACAGGTAATATCAGCGCGTACGTCAGAGGAACCTTTAAATAAGCCGCTCATTCAGTCCCACTCGCAGACAAAAGCCACTACTGTCTCTCAACACTATCCTTTTTAAGTCTGAGGACACAGAGGGACAGTGAGAGACACAACAGACAATGTAACTCCAGAGCTCACCGGCGTTCTCATGTCAAAGCCCTGTGTCATTCTGAGCTGTTCGAGATCATCACTGAAACGAACATGAGAGCTGAGGCCTGAGTCACAACGTCATGGCTTGAATGGACGCGCACGTCAGTGAGGTTCTGAAAAGGGAAGTAGTGAGGAAGGGGGTCATCCACAACTTTAACCTCAGCTAAACTTAGTAAAAAAGTTGGGTGATAAGTGTTATAAAAAGCCCTAACTCATAGTAATGTTTGCTTAGAATATGATAGAATCTATTTGAATCTATTATGATCTATTCTAAATATGTAGAGAATATGTAAATGTAAATCTAAATGTATATACATACTTTTTTCTCTTTATATTTTATATTTTACAAGTGTATATTTTCTGTTTTCTGGCTTTCCTGAATTTTGTGTACGTATTTTCTACTGTTAAATCAGAAATTTCTCCATGGTGGGATCAATAAAGTCTATCTTATCATATCTATGGTTTAATTAGGGAAGAAGAGATCGTAAAACTCTGACTGATACAAATGCTGATTATTTAATAGCTTGTGATTAACTTTATTATATATATAAAAACGGATTAACTTGACAATTTTGACTGAGCATTAATCCCATCATACAAATTTATGAAAAAACCTTAATAAAAACATTAATACAGATAAATATCAACCACTTCTATCTGTAAAATGACATATTTTATGACGATACTAATATTAAGCTAGTATATTGGTGCATCCCTATATTTCAGAATTTCTTCACTACATTACATTAATAATTTTCCGCTTTCTTCTCTTTAATGTCTGAAGGAGATTCCAAACCCTAGAAACTGACAAACCAAGACTCTTCTGTTTGATCTAAATTATTGTTTTGTGTCAGTTTGTATTCCATAACAGCACATGTGCAGCTGTAAACCATGAAAAAAAAACAAAAAAAAAAACCCAGCTCTATACTAATACTAGCAACAGTTTGGAGCTGCAGAAAGCTGATAGACCTAAAATGGAAATTGACCGTGTGTCCCTGAGTCCATAAAACACATCCTGTTGTCGTTCTACCACTTTACATATGATGATAAAGAGCAGAGGAAGTTGTGAAATGAAGCAGGAAAAAGTAAAGTTGGGTGAAATGTGTTATTTAACCAACATTAGCTCCAGCTGTATTTGTCACATTAAATCTGTATTGGTTACTCTGGTGTAGAATAAGGGTTTTATGAGGTGTTTCACATCTTTAATCAACATATTTGGTTTGTCAGCTCAGTTTAGGGAAAGTAAATAAACTAAATTATATGTCAAAACAAAGCTGCACATAAAGAGAACCAATGCACTGCTGTAAAGGGACCAGGAGCTGAACCAGTACCAACTATTGGAGGTAAAAAGCAACTATGGAAAAGTGCACTAAGAACTGCAAGTAACTTTAAAGGAGTCATATTTTACTGAACCCATTTGTATTAATTAGTCTTTGATTCGTTTATTTGTGTATTTGGACCCTAATAGTTAAACAAGTTATCTTTATATTCATTTTGGCAAAAAATAAATAAATAAATGGACTTTTGTTTGTTCCATTTTATAACTAGTTACATGACAACATTTGCACACATAAGGTCAAGACTTCAGACAAACTTTTCTCCAAGTACGACATAATTGTTCATCAGCAGTAGTGGTTGTAGTAAATAGATTATAGTATATAGTATAGACCACAGAGAAATGTTTGAAAATGCATAATTCCATTTAAAAAGGCAAAACATCCCTCCTTTAAATAAAGAAATTTAACCCAGTCTAAACACTAACCGGCACATTACAGTAAAATAGAATACAGGCTTTGCTGTTGTTGATGGTTTACTCACATAAATGAGTTTTAAGAATCCAAGATGTCAGACTTTACAAGATTTCAGGTTAAAATGAAGTCAAAGTAATTAATCAACAACAACAACAACAACAAAAAAATGTATATGGGGGATGTTTTTTGTAATAGTTTTTTTGTGTGACTGAAATAAACAACAGCTGGTGTCTTTAAAGGATGGTGTTTTTGTTGTAATGGAAAGTTTGTTTTTTTCTGATTGTAAGTATTATATATGCTACAGAAAGGTCAGCGTGCACCAACCTCCTGCAGATTATATGAACTCTGTCGAAGTTTAAGTCTACTAGTCTGATAATACTGGTGGGAATGTGCCTCTAATCTACACAGGTTTATTAACAAAACCCAATCTTTGCACAGCTGGAGGAGGAAAAGCTCCAGAGCCACCATGCTCTCCTCTGACTGCATGCCCAGCTGAGCAGCACTGATCGGGTCCTGGAAGAGGCTTTTGTCCCTGGGGGTGAGTCATTTAGTGCTGGCATGCCAGTTAATCCTTGGTGAAGGAGGGGAATGTGGTTGAAATGGGCTTTACGAGTGTGACGCCACAGGAGGGAAAAAATTTACTTCATTTTTTTTTTTTTTTTTTTACACACAACAGATGTGGAAGGAAGGAAATGAGGATGAGGAAAAAGTCTATCCATCAGGTTATCTGCAACAAACTGCCACGCATGAGTAATTACATGGTCCACGCTGTTGATGCAACAAGTTAAACCTAAACAATGAGCTGCAGAAACAAATATTAGACAAAGGCTTTGTCAAACGAGGGTGGAGTTATAAACACTTCTAGCGGCCCCAGTTCTTTTGTCTGAATACCTTTTATATCTATTCACTCATTGCTCCAAAGCTCAGGTAGTTACTGTGTGAAATATAACGTCTAACAAGCAAAGTTTTAAACCATAATAATGATGAACCAGCTCTCAAAACTGTGCAAAACATGCAACAAAATGTAACATTTGCATATGAAGACCTTGTAGAAAGATGATTTTTAACTGCTGTATATGGTTTGATTCCTAAAAGTCATATTCGTGTGCACCCTAGAGTTTACCGTAATGATGATAAACCAGCTCCAAATGTTCTCAAAACTGTGATGCATTCATTTAACCTTTTTATGCATGAAAACAACCCATAATCATTCCTTTTAAACGGTGCTATATCCGGTTGAATTCCTTAACTTCATTGTCATATGTTGCCTACAATCTGCCAACAGTCTACATTTGCTTTTAGTCTCAAAGATTTATTCTGCAAAACAGACCTGCTCCGAGTTTAGCGATCTCCTCCAGGTCCGCAGAGGTCCTGGCTGAAGCGACGGCCTCTGGAAGCTTCAGGGTGAAAGGTAACACATCCCTGCGAAAGACAATACAGAGGGTGTAAAACTAGGGCAAGAAAGAAGAAAAAGAAAACAGTGAAAGAGGGAGGGACTGAAGTCCTCGTCCTAATAGCAGTGAGTCACTGCGTTGGAAAAATGCATGGCTCAGTCTGGGCGTGTGGATTTGGCTGCAGAGCTGGTTTTAACCACTGGAGCAGCCAGAGGGTGAAGTTTGCCAGCTGTTTTCCTCCTGTGAGTGAGAGCTTTCTAAGATTTCACACAGTTTCTAACAGTTCTACTCAGTGAAACATGTATCATATCATATCTGACACCTTATTCTCCACACGTATAGTAACAATGAACGCAACAACAGTGATAGTTAACGATGGTACATAATATTTTTTTTGTAATTTTATAACTGACCTATTCTTTGTTGCAGGCTGTATACACTGCCCGGCCCCAAAAGAAAAGTCACACATGTAATATTTAACTGCACCATCTTCAGTTTTATTCCAGGACACATTCACTGTCACATCTTTTTTTTACCACATAATTCTTACATAGTGCCACAATAAGGTTCATAATATT
>JAPSES010026796.1:0-13037 GCA_029822895.1 Maxillicosta whitleyi
TCTTCTTCTCTTGTTCTAACGTTCGTCCACATCCAGGTGTTTTTAGTCACATGACTCTGTTTGGATAAAAAGGTCTTTTCATTGGAGTTTTGTTTAATAGAACAATTTAACAAATGACAGTAAAAACACCTCTGACCAGTGAAAAAAGTTTTCACAGAAAAATGAAAGTTTTGGTGAAATTGTTGTTTTTTTCCATTAAGTTACATTTTTATGCATAAATTATATTAATGATATTTGAGGGTGAATGGAAAAGAGATTAATAATGTCTCAGTTTAAATGTCTGAATGGAACTAAATCTGTAAGAAAAGCAACAACAGAACCGATGGGGTCAAAGGTCAGCAGAGAAGGATAATACTGAGTTCAACAGACATTTACAGGAAACAGTGGAAGGAAATCTGCACTAAACTGAAGACTGGAATATCACAGGTTTTCTGACTATTATTCATGTTTTCAAAGAATATTTAGTTTAGTTCTTTATTTTAATTTTATATTTTATTATTAGTTTCAGTTATGTAAAACAAAAACACAAAGAAAAACAAAAACAACAAAGGCTCAGATGTGTGTAATAACTAATTAATTCATTAACTATCGAGCTTTTATTGGGGCAGAAGTAGAGGACAGACCCTGGTGTTTAGTCCCAGCATGTGACAAAGAGTCCTTAAAGACATTTGTGCAGCCGTGGCCCCCACCCTGTCTGTGGGTCCGTCTGTCCACCCCCACCCTGTCCGTCCACCCCCACACCCAGTGTCACTCACCCTAGTGTGTGGGTCAGTGGTAGTGGGAGGGGCCGTAGGTGCAAATTGGCAGCCACGCCCCCACCAGTCTGCCCCAGGTGTAGTTCACCACCATCAGAGGGAGAATGTGAGAGTGAATGAATAATGGATCAGTGATGTGCTTTGGGTGACTAGAAAAGAATCTATAAAAATCTAACCCATTATTATTTACATGTTTTATTTTGTTAATTCCTAACTTTCATTTCAATCGAGCAGGTTCGTATCAGAATATCGTTGGTCTTTCTTGTATTTTGTGAAATCTCAGGCAGTATCTGTGACTCTTTGTTCATATAATATCTGCTGTTGGTTTGGACCCGTCGTCCTCATACGACATGGTGCGTGTTCCGTCGTACATGTGTGTTTTTCACGGGCCTCGTCCTTCCTGGGGAACGTTCTCCTGCTCTGGGCGACGTCTGTCCTACATTCCCACACTGAACCGTACGTCTGGAACACATTTGGTCTGTTCTACATGAACGTTACATCCCGGTGGGTCGACCGAACTCTGATCCGACTCCGCAGAGCTGACTTTGTAGTGTCGGCCGGCGTTAATCAGAACCCGGCGCCGGTACCGGGTCTCAGGTGCAGCTCTGATTAAAGCTGACGAGCAGCTGTTCCTGTTTACATCGATTATCTGGTGAAGGATCTGTTTACCTCAACTTCCAAAAGCAGAAAAACAAAGACAGGCCTGGAAGCCCCCACACACACGTCAGAGTCTGAGCGCACCTGCACAGGTAACGGGCTGCAGGCAGGAATTCAGCTTGGCCAGCTCCCAGAATGCATCTGGTAAAGTGAGAAGGGCGAAGAAAATGTCTGAGAGACGAAGATAAGCACAGCAACAACCTGACAGACGAAAGGTGATTAAAGTTAAAGGAAACTGACAGAAGAAGTCGGCTTCAGTTCACGATGATGACGAACCAACGTCACGAATATTTAGTGGTTTAATGACAGATGGAAACGAGCACAGAAGGTCATTTTCTTTGGCTGAGTTTCTAAAAACGTAGGTAAAATTTGCTCAGAAACCGGACACTGTTACATTTGTCTTTATTCATCAGTCGAATGAAGCGCAGATAACTGAAGTCGGTCTGATGTTGGGTTTTTCTTACATAATCTGAGTCCGAGCCCAGAAAAACAGTCACACACTGAAACCAAGACAAACTAAACTTAGACTCAACGTCCAAACCCAGTCCGATCAGAGACGGTTCGAACAGACGGTTCTGTCAGTTCTAGTTCTGTGTCGTTCTTCTCCGTCAGGTCCAGTTCTGTCCTTCATGTCCACTGTTCCCAGGCAGATTCCTACACCTTCATC
Source organism: Maxillicosta whitleyi (assembly GCA_029822895.1). Classification (NCBI taxonomy): domain Eukaryota; kingdom Metazoa; phylum Chordata; class Actinopteri; order Perciformes; family Neosebastidae; genus Maxillicosta; species Maxillicosta whitleyi. The sequence goes on from JAPSES010026796.1 coordinate 2,080, forward strand.
ATCATCTTCATCATCTTCTGTGTGGCTCTGAGGTGTTACTGGCTGATGAGACGGGACGGAACATTGGACCAGAACATTGGACCGGTTTGGTTTTGGTTCTGTTTTGAAAATGCTTAATGTCAGACTGACATGATAAACGGTGATAGCACACTGTTCCTGTTTAAAAACAACCAGTTACAGATTATTCCGACTAATGGAATTTATTACATTGATTAAACCGGACAAAAACACATGACTTTGTAAAAGTAAAGGCTGTCGTCTTCAACCTGCAGCTTTAATGAATTTACCAATGGAATATATAAACCAATTTATGTGATAAAACCCTGACCCCAGACAGGTTTTGAACACGTCCTCACAACAGATCCAACATGAAGGAGTTTCCTGCTAAAATGAAATTTAAATAAAAATAAATACGGTTCTATCTTCTACACAGTCCAACGTAAACATGCACATGAACAAACACCGTTACAATAATATCTGGGTAAGAAGTGTTTTTTTTTTTTACATTATTTATGGTGTATTATTTTACTGCATGTTGGTCTGAACAGATTCTTCTGATGGGATATGCTTTTATTTTGAAGGGACAGGAAGTTCCTGTACTGTTGGATCTTGTTGCTAGGTAACCGCCAAACGTGAAGATGACAGAGTTTGTTGTTTTGTTCCATGTAAATGTAGAAAACATGAGCGTTGAATTCTTCAGTTTAACTGATGTCAGATTATGGTGTTGAAGTCTGGAACGGTCAGACTCCGCCTCCTCACCACTCAGCCAATGAGAAGCGAGTGCAGTGGTTGGGTGAGAAGAAGGTCAAAAACAAACGGAAATAAAACACTACTTTGTGATTGTAACTCACCGCCACAAAGATCTAAAGGATGGTTCTGATGGAAACTCCTCCCCCCTCCTCATCTGTCTGGAGGACGTTCTAGGGTGTCATGATGGTATCCATGGTACCGACAGGGAGGGGCGTGGTCAGAAGGAGGTCATTTGAAGTTAAAGATGCAAGGACTGTTTTGGCCTTGGTCTGGACGTTCAGGTGTGGTTCCAACCACCTTCTATCAGCTCCATCCAAACCTAGAAGAACGTCGCACAGCTCAGTCTGAATCCGATCTGATGTTTTTTTTAATGTTTTCTGTAAAACTGAAGAACAAAATAATAAAAGTGGCATTTATTTATATTTTCTGACGTCCATTCACCTCCACAACCACAGATGAACATTGTTTCGGAGATAAACTCAAGTGTCCTGATTGGACAGATCCCAGATGTAGCCCCTCCCCCCGGCTGGCCCCACCCCTCTGACCTGGGCTGACCATCAGATGTATGTACTGAACCGTGTAAACACTTGAACGCATCGTCCTGATCTGATGCGTCCAAGCTGTGGACGGCGACTCGGTGTCCGGTCTCTGGTGGATCAGACAAAGACCTTCTGTTGGATCTGTGACACACATAGATCAGGTATCGGCCCCTGAAAGCCCCTCTCAGGTGAGTTTAAACCAGGGGAAAGTTATTCAGAGCATTTACACTGATCCAGGTGGAACCTGAGCCCAGAGCTCCAGGAACCAGATACTGAAACCTGCTGCAGTTCAACCACAAACTGGATCATTGTCCTGCACTAATGCAGCTCCAGCGATGCCTTCAAGGACACTCTGACATCCAGAGTGTGTCAGATGGATGGTTAGAGGTGCAGAGGCAGGAAGTCTACCTGAGACCAGGACTGTAGAAGCCCCTCCTCCAGCTCCACAACCTGGTCCTGGTCTGGAATCAGTTCATGGTTCAACCAACAATGGTGGTTCACAGCTGGTCCACAGGACTGCTAATGCTAATGCTAATGCTAATGCTGATGCCAAACTCTCCCATGACAGCAGTAAAAACTGAACCTTCCACATAAACCAGCTTTGATTCCATTCAGAGTAAAAAGTGAAGACGTTCAGGTAAGTGTGAAGCGCTGGTTCCATTCCAGCTGGACCTAATGACTGATCGACATTAAAGCTGTAGAAAATCAAACTGAACCAAGTCCAAAGCGGTACCAGGTCTAAGTGGAGGTCTAGTTTGTAGATGTAAACATTCTTGTGGAAACAGTTTTCATGTCAGTAGAACTGGAAACACTAAGACAAGGTTCAGACGCATCTTTAATGTTTTATTCCTTGGACTGACGGAGAGTCGCTGTCCTGAGCAAGGCACCTGACCCCTGTGGAGTTTAACACCACCAGAGTGTGAATGTGAGAGTGAATGAAGAATGGATCCACGGGACGGACACTGGGTATGTGTTGGACCCCAATGGAACCCAATGTTATTCTGCTGGACTTGACTCCACCTGTTTAATGTCCTTCTGTTCTAAATGGGTTTGGATGAAAGCGTCTGTTAAATGTAACGTTTGTGAACCCGTTTCCTCGTGACCAGAGTTTGGATCAGGACACGTTTCACATGACTTCATTTGCTCCATCTCAGATCATGAACATAAACGTGTCATTTAACAGGATGTTTCCAGCCCAGCAGGGAGGACACACTCACATCCACAAGAATGAAGCATCGGCGTCAGATCAGTTTCCTCCGTTGTGTTTGTGCTCATCCTCAGGGGATGAACTGATTATTTTACATTTCTATTCCACATGATGCTCGGCTCACATTCAACCAACGCTGGCTTTGACTTTATTTGGGTTCAGATTTATTTTTTTATTAGAATAAAAGTGGGTTTCACATGTTTCTCTTCAGTACGTGACAGTAAATCACAAAATATATAATGAAAAGAAAGTAGAAAGAGTTAAAATAATGAATATTTTGGTGGTATTTGAACTGGTTTAAACTGTGCTTGTATTAACCCACAGAATCAGCTCAAGATCTGCACAGCGCCATAAAAATGTCAACGTTTTTTCATAAAGTTTGTATTTAACTTTGTTTTTTTGCATTTCATCAAATTGAGCCTTAAACAAAAATACCAAATACTCTGTCAAATAACCGTCATATTTTTCACCCTTTAAATGCTGTGTTTGTAATGTAAACAAACCATATTATCTGACACAAAAAACAATATTTTACCTAAAAATTCCATTACTTGTTTTTATTTCTTCATTCCGTCATATGTGAGTGATTAACACTAACATTAGTTAACATGGATTATTATTTTGGTTCTGTTTGGTTTGTATTTTGTACTTAGTAAAAGAGTGTTAGTTCAGGAATTTAACCGTATTTATTTACATCGTCCTGGTTTTAGTGGATGAGTCAGAAATTTAAAACAAAACTGAACAACTTTTAACTTTTGACCTAAAACAAACTATAAGATGAAATAAAGTGTACATGATGTGCTCACCCTGGTACCAGTTAATGATTATGTTCATAAACTGATGGATTGAACCTGTAAATTAAAGGATAATTCATGAATATATGAGATTAGAAGAGTTTCTGATCAAGCGTTTCATCTGATGTTTGGATGGACGTCTCCATGATGCGTTCATGGTCCTGCCTCTTATCTGACGTTTGGACGGACGTCTCCATGATGCGTTCATGGTCCTGCCTCTTATCTGATGTTTGCTTCAAGAAGCAGAATGTTTTGTGACGTGATGCGTTTAAGGTCCCAGTATCTCCAGTAGGAGCGCAGAGGCTGGAGGTGGAAACATGAGCTCCGTCAGATTGAACTGGTTCCTGTGAAAACGTCAGGTTCATTCAGAGCGAAGTCGGTTTAAAGAGTTTCAGGTTTAACCGTCTGGAATAAGAACATTAGCGTCACAGAGGTGTTTGTGCAGGTTTTCTCACACTGCAGATAAAAGTCAAGTCCCAGTGGGGGAGGGGAGGGGGGGTCATGAGCAAAACCTGGGCCCAAAACCATGAACCAGGACTTAAGACTAAAAGAACAGAACCTGAACCAGGTCATGGTTCAGTCCCATGGGTCTGATGTGATGTTCAGGTGATTTACTGAAGCTCAGTAAATGTGAGGATCCACCAGTGGGACTGGACCGGGTCATTTAGCTTCTTTATTATTATTATTATTACATATACTACATGTTTGTTACATCTGCTGTTATCACTTTATTATAATTAGTATTATTTTTTATATGTACATTTGTTGTTGTTGTGCTGTTTCTGGAACCTTAATTTCCCGAAGGATCAATAAAAATTCTGTGTATTTAATCTAATCTAATCTAATCTAATCAGGTTCTTGTGCTGCTTTTCCTTCCATCTTTTCTGCCGTTGGAACGTGTCATTAAAGCACCGTCTGTGTCTGACTTCACCTCTGGACTTGGACCGTGTTCTGCTGCTTCACTGGCCGACGCGTCACCTGGAACGGCTGCGTACTGCGTCCTGATTGGCTCACACATCCTGCAGGTCTGAGGTGAACAGAGAAACCACGTGCACATGAAGCCACGCCCACAGGTTTATTATGATGAAGACACATGTGTTCTGGTGTTTTCCATGGGTTCTGGTCCGATCCGTCTGCCTCATGGTTCTAATGCGTCCATTAAGCGGGAACCAGGAACACACTGCAGGGACGGTTCTGTTCAGGTCCCACATTCACACCAGTAGGATCTACAGCGGGTCAGAACCAGGAACACACAAAAACCTACAAATAATGACAATATTTAGGGCAAAAATGTCATTCATTGATGGAATTCTGAAATATTATAAAAATGTTGACATCTACAAACTATTCCTTCAAGAAAAAAATGGGAATAACATGAGCCTGAAAGTTCTTCAGAAAAATAAGTGAAACTTCACCAACATTCTGTCAGTTTATCATTTCCACATCTACATTAGAACGTACAGATACATAACTGACGGGGGGACTGGACCCCTTTTGGGCCACGGGCCATATGTTTGACACCCCTGCAGGAGTCAGTTACAGGAATAAACTAGAACAAAAGTACATGTTAAACTCCGACAGAATGAGCTGCAGATGAACTTTACAAAGAACAGATTTATGCACCATAGAAAATCTGATTTACACCGATATGAACAGGATCTGTTCCACTGGTTCCAGGTTTTTGTTTTTGCTTAATTCAAGATTTGAATTAAACAAAAATTAAAAAAAAAAATTTTTTTAATTAAGCAAAAAAAAAAAAAAAAAATGTAAATCTTGAATTAAGCAAAAATTTTAAAAATATCTTAAATTAAGTAAAATGGAAAATAAAATCTTGAATTAAGCAAAAAATAAGTAAAATAAAATCTTGAATTCAGCAAAAATGTAAAAAAAAAAAACTTAAAGCAAAAATTTAAAGAAAATCTTGAATTAAGCAAAAAAAAAATTAATAAGTAAAATCTTGAATTAAGCAAAAAATAAATAAATGAATAAAATCTTGAATTAAGAAAAAAAAAGCTCATCCAGTGGAAGCGATCCTGTTCATATCGGTGTAAATCAGATTTTCTATGGCGCATAAATCTGTCCTTCTGTAAAGTTCATCTGCAGGTCATTCTGACACATTTGGACTAAAAACCCACTTGGTCACATGCAGATTAGTTCCAGTGTAAAAGTGTGTTTGCTGTTTGACTCCAGGTAGAACCGTGTCTGTTCTCGTGGAGGAACACGCTAAACCCCCGGCGGTCACGTGGCGTAGTCCTGTGGGTCCAGGGACAAGGTTAGACTCCGCCCCCTCCTCATTATTTCAGCTGCCGGGTCATGAAGTCAGCACAACAGAGCGGGTTCTGAGCTGGATTAACAGCGAGCGTGTGAGCGTGTGAGGTCTGGGACGCAGGAATGAAAACAGAAGAACACGGGCCAACGGCCGCTCCGTTCCAGTCGGTGGAATTGGACCCACAACCAGAACCGACGCCGCGCTCACACCTTTGTTTTGATGCTTCCGTTGTTTACAGACGTGGAGCTGACGTGAACCCTCTGGTACGGAGCCCGTCCTCACACCACAGACGGGAACGTTTATTACTAACGGAACCTTTATCTGGAACTTTTTACAGTTTTTTTGTATTTCATCAACTTGAATCATAAACGAAAATAGGAAATATTCAATAACTGTCACATTTCTAACCCTTTTAAATGCCATGTTTTTGTTGTTTTTTATGCAAAACAAAACAAAAAACAAATAACAGTAAGAGCTTTTTCTCCAATATTCTACATAATAATTGGATTTCTTAGTTTTAATTTCTTTGCCTTGGCATATGTCAATGATTAACATTAATATTAGTTATCATGAGAGATCATTTTTAGTGCTACATCACATGTTAGATGCAGTTTGTACTCAGGTGGAAGAACGGCGTTAACGTAGGAATTTAACACTGTTTATAATGAGCTGATTTTAGTCAGAATTTAAAAAGAAATCCTGCAAAAATAAACTATTTTTGAATTCTAACCTAAAGCTAATTATGAAAAATAACACGCCCTTTTATAACATCAAATGCACCCGGACCAGAGGGTTCAATGTAAACGTCCAACAGAGTTTTTTACATGAAAGAAATATTTACTGAAAAAAAAACACACAAAAAAAAACACTGAAAATAGAATGACTTGAATAAAGTGAGATGAGTTTGTTCTGATGTGAATAAAGTCGATGCAGTGAGTTCAGATCGTGTGCAGGTTTAATATCAGTGAAGAAACAGACGACGAGGAGAGTTTAGTCATTTACAGGTCAGAGGTCAGGGGTCAGAGTTTCTAGAAAACAGAAGAAGGTTCACAGGTGGGTCCGCACGGTCACTTCTGTCCCAGCTGAGCGAGCTGTGGAGAGAGGTCAGAGGTCAGAGGCAGTGAATGGGACGGCCCCTTCAGGGTGGGGTAGCAGGTGGGCGTGGCCTCACCTGTTTGAGGAACTGGGCGGAGTTAAAGAGTTCACTGCAGCCGTAGATCACCTTCTTCCCCTGTTTGGACTGAAACACACAGAGTCCAGGAGTCAGAGTTTATGACACGGTTTCAGATTCATGACATTTATTCATTATATGGTCAGAGCATAACTGTGACATTTATGCACAAATGGACAAAAGTCTGTGGACACGTTGAGTTCAGGTGTTTGTTTTCTAACAGGATCTGGAATAAAAACAGTAAGGAATAATGTCACAATATAGTTTAATATTATGGGATACATATCATATAGATTATTCACATTAATGTTTATATGTCAGATCCTCATGAACATGGTCCAGCTGTAGACATGATGTGTCCCAATACTTATGTCCAGATACTTTATAAACATTAATATTTCCTTAATGTTTAAAGGTAGATTTTTCTTCCTATATACAACAGGGGGGGGGGGGTCAAACTCATTTTAGTTCACATTTACCCAGATTTGATCTGAAGTGAAATAAAAACATAATAATATCGAAATAATGTCAACTTCAAACCGTCTTCTATGTTTTAGAGCAAAAAAAAAGTAAAATTATGTGATGAAAATGTCAACTATCCTTTAAAACAATGTGAATAATATGAACAAATGGAACTTTATTAATAAAACTAAGTGTAATTTTAACAAATATTCTGTCTCAGTTTATTATTTATACATGTTTATTCTAACCTACAGATACAGTGGATATAAAACACATAAAACATTTAATAACAGGCTGAATATTAGTAAAATTACACTAAAGACATCTGAAAATGTTCATATTTTTTCAAATTATTCATGTTTTTGTGAAAAGATAGTTTGTTTTAGTGTAAATACAATGAAATGACATGAAAATATGTATGTTTATAAAGATAAACGTGTATTTGTGTTAATTTCTAGTTTATTCTGACAGGATTTTCCTGATCTGAGCCACAGCAGATGAAACGGGTCTGGATGTGGAACTGGAACCAACAGGATTAAATATGTTCAGGGTCATTTTTCTACTTTATAAATTCATCCTATGGACCAGACTGGACCTTTGGGGGGGATTAAAATTTAACCCAAAGTAACCAACACACTGATACGTATCCCATAATATTAAACTATATTCTGACGTTACTTATTGTTTTTCTTCCAGATCCAACGTGTCCACATACTTCTGTCCACTTATGGAGTTTAACCATGTGAATATTTGAATTAAAACCGTCTGATCTGTTAGATGTGGATCAGCTGACGTTCAGCTGTACGTAAACGTGACGCTGCCTGGTTTCCATGGATACGGTGGTTCCTCCTGATCATGTGTTGGTTCTCCGTATGTTCCATCGGTTCTGAATAGTTTTCTGTATTGTGTTTGTATGTCATGGTTTGAAGGACCTGCTGTGAACCTGAACACACTCTGGGCGTCACTGGGAGACACCGAGGTGCTCCTTCAGATGAACCCGCTTCACCGTTGTCATGGAAACGCCTCAGGATGTCGTACCTTGGCGTAGTCCACCAGGTTCTGGTACTCTATGTAGTTTCCTCCTCCCACCACGAAAACGATGGCCTGGAAAACGACAACAGCCTGAATGAGGAACCCACGTTCACATGAAGTAGAAGAGCACTGGTTTGACCTTTGACCTCAGCTCAAGTGGAACATTCATGGAACCCACACGTCCCACGTCCATCACGCTCATCTGCACAGTGATGACTAATCAGTTTTAATAGTTTGAGTTCTAGATTCAGAATGGAAACACTTTGTTTTATTTATTATATTGAAAACATTTGTCCAGTGCATTTTACACGACGTGTTGAAAGTCATGGTGCTGTGGAGCCCTAAGGGTTAAAGTTCAGTCAGTAGACCCATTACAACACATCAGAACCATCAGACATTCTGTGGGTTTATTTTACCGTGTTACTGAGCAACGAAGCAGACTTAGTGATGGAAGTGGACGGACCCAGTGCAGCAGATCCGACTCACACTGACAGTAAATGTTGTCAAACTAGAGCTGAGTTCAGCGTTAAATCAGCTGTCACTGTCTAACCCAGGCCCGTGGTTCTGTAGAACTCGGTAAATGGAGCTAAATTCACAGAACCAGGTTAAATTCCTCTGAACAGTTGAAGCTGTTTTTACAAATGGGTCTTTTTCTGATCTGAACGTCCTCGTGCAGATTCATGTACCGGAGCCTCAGGTCCAGTTGGTTCGACCCAAACACTGGAACTCACAGCCTAAGTCAGTACATGAACGGGTCAGAACCACCAGCACCATCATCAGAGTCCAGTGTCAGATAAAGCGCCTGCTCCGTCTCCTCCAAACACATCACTCATTTGATCTAATCGACTTCCTGACAGATGGGTCGTTCATAGAACTCACCTCCTGGAATGGGTTCTTGTTTCTGGGAATGGAGCTGAAACAGAAAAAACACAACATGAGACATTCCTGAGCTTCCTGTCGTTCAGCGAAGTCTGAGATTAACTGAAAGTTCACCTGCACTTGAACTAAACACACTGAGCACAGACCATTATTACTGGTTACTACTAGTATATCATTAGTTATTGAAGGTTATCATTGGTTTTTAAAGGTTATCATTATTTATTATTGATTATCATTAGTTATCATTGGTTATTATTGGTTATCATTAGTTAACATTGGTTATTATTGGTTATCCTTGGTTATTATTGGTTATCAATGGTTATTATTGGTTATCATTGGTTATCCTTTGTTATTATTGATTATTGATCAGGATACTCGTACCTCTCACTGCCTCGTAGCATCTTTGGGTCAAAGTATCGGTAGTCATCAGTTTCCTGGAACAAACACAAGGATTTAAAGACTTCATTGTATAAACATACCGACTTCATTCACACTGTGACCAGCTAACCTGGATTATCTGAACCAGAACCAGCACAAAGAGGTGGAGGAAAAATGATCTGCAGTAGCATCTGGGAGTGGAGGAAACCACGGGTGGAAGAGAAAAGTCAGAAAAGTCTTGAAAAACAGGAAAACGCTAAAACTGGATTTGTATTTTCTGTTCTGACCCGACAACAGCGTTTGATTTCTGTTCAACACATCGAAGTCGGCCCAGACCCGTCTACGAACCAATCAGAGTCAAGTTCACACATGGATGATGACAACAGGACGGAGAACATCCTTCAGTTCAGTCGAACTGACCCGGACACAGACGGAAAAGGACTCCGATGGACCCAGACCCACATGGACTAGGACCCAAATGGACCAAGAACCTGTTGGACCAGAACCAGAATGGACCGAGACCCTGATGGACCGCGCAGCTCCCCTTTCACTTGTTCTGGCAGATCCATGTGTTTACTGGACTGAAGACGGAGCGGGCCAATCACAGCTGTTTATCTGAGGAGGCGGATCTGATGTGATGCTGACAGACGCTGTATAAACATCCAAAATGGCTGCCGCTGATATTGGCGCCGGTCCTGAACCTGTTATCGCATCAGAGTTAAATGAACTGGACAGAATATTTTATCTAAAAGAACAAACAGCTGCACTTAAAGCCTCCGGCAAAGACGAGCTCATGTCGGTTCTTTGATTCTTGGCTCTGATTGGCTGTAGATCTGTTCACTTCATCCAGATGCATTCTGGTCCAGAACATCTGATCATCACCACATTGAGAACAGGATAAAACTGGAAACCACCGGTGAGATCTAGTCGGTTAGGATTCTCCAAAATTAGACATTTTTGCCTGTTTGTTCTGATTTAACTCACATGAAAATTGACATGAAAAAACTGACATGAAAATTATTCTGAAATCTGAAAATGTTAAGCATCTGCTTCAGGACTGGTCTGTACACATTACTAATGTTACTACTACTACTATTACTAGTACTACTACCACTGTCACTAGTAGTAGTACTACTACTACTACCACTATTACTACTATTACTAGTACTACTACTACTACCCACAATTACTAGTACTACTAGTACTACTACTACTACCACAAATATACTAATACGACTACCACCACCACCACTACTATTACTATTATGACTACTGTTACTACCACAACTATACTACAACTACTATAACTACTACTACTACTACATACATACACTCCTGATCAAAATCTTAAGACCAGTTAAAAAATTGCAAGTATTTCCGTTTTTCACTGTTGTATCTTCAGAAGGTTCTAAGTAAAGTTTCAAAATGCAAAAAGAAGAAATGAGAGCAAGAGACTAAATGTTTTGAGCAGGAAATT
>JAPSES010026815.1:0-13036 GCA_029822895.1 Maxillicosta whitleyi
AGCCTTAGAGAAATCTCCCGGACAATGTTCAAGGCGGACGCAGCTTCGGAAACGACACAAACACATATAGCTCTAATTAAATGGGAAAAGAAGTACATCAGAAACACTGAAAACTCATCAGGCTGATAAATTGTATCTTAAAAAGACTACTTGGTAACATTTATTTGACATGTGCCTTGAATTTATAGTCAAAGCTTACACTCCCCTGAATGTCATCCTGAAAGAGATCGGTTTGATGTAGTTTTTCTTTTATTATTGACTCCTCTATCTCAAAAAAACAAAGCAAAATAAAAAAAATAAAAAAAAAAGAATAGACTTCATAAGACTGGGATTTCTCATAAAAAAGATTCTATAAAATGTTGAAATGTAACTTGAAGGTCAGAATGAAACTATTACTTTTGGTGCTCAAGGCTGATGTAACAGAACAAAGCACAATTATTGTCAGTTTTTGTAAAGTCATAAAAGCTGATGCCTCTAGCCCTATATTTTTTTTTCTACAGTAGACTAAATGGTGCATGATAAATCTGACATCGGTTGTGAATATGCGTGATGACTACTGGTCATTTCTAACAGAAGTCAGTCAAGCACACGGGGTCACATTATCATAATACTGTTGGTCACCACTCATCTTCAGCACTGAAAGCTTGACAAAACAAAACACTAGAGGCAAATATGGCATAGTGATGATAGCAACGGTCGTATTCTTTTTTTGTACAGCGACTTTTAAAAACAAAATGGCTAAAAGTGAAAATAAAAGCAGCTTATGAAGTAACCGCAGATTCTATTTGATTGCATGTTTTATGATACTTATAGTCTGTAGTATAGATCAGTAGCTGCTGTGCCAAACACTTTAAATGCATGTGCATCTATAGGAGCCAAATACAAGCTCAGAATTTTTATTTTATATATTTTCATGCAAATTAGCCAAATTGTTGCTACTCTGACCATATCACGTTTAATGTATTCGTTCCATTTGGTCTTGGCCTGGTGTGCATGCTGTGTCCAATCCCCTTTTCTCTGTTATGAACAACTACATGCATCTAAATCCATGGTCACTGCTGATCAGTCAAGGGCAGAATGGTGCGACATAGTGTTCCACCTGTGTCACCGGAATATGTGGATGATTTCTTATGGGCCTAGATGGCAGCATTTTGTGTTAGGAAGTGTATTAATGAACCTTTTATCTGCTTTTTCTCCTTCTAGAAAAGCACATGATGACTTAAAGTACTTCTTTACATCCTTCACTTTCACTCAACTATGTTTTAAAAGGTGGATTAATCAACGAACAGACTGACATGAACGCAAATTCACCCTTTACCACTGAAATATCTATGCCTGTCTTACACATATCTATAGCTTATCAAACACTTTCCCATGTAAAAACAGGGTAGCTATAATATTAACCATAGCAGTGTTCATATATAATTCCAAGCTATCACTATAGTGCACTATAACGGAATAGAGTCATGCTGGTTGCACCTGGGTGGTTTGGCTTCACGTTAAAATGAAAAATCTCCTATGTCTCTTATTCTGGGTCTTCCAGGCAGATTTGTGATGCCAAGAAATCAGAGACTTTACTGTATTCTAACATATGCAGCTAGAAAAAATATCCTATTGCAATGGATCAGTGTTAAGGTGCCTACTATTAAGGGTTGGCATGATGTATTGTCTGGCATGGTACCTCTAGTATCTTACACTCAAAGTCAAACCATTTTTTTAAGATTTGGGAACCATATTTGAACTTTTTAGACCCAAATGTATCTGATATTATGCTCCAAGGGTTTCTTGATAGGTCGTAGGAAAATGCTTAAAACTGTGTAACTGTCATATCTTTTTTTGTAATAATTATTGTTTTGTGCGTGTAGCTGAGCCGTGTTGTTGTTATGTGTTGTGTTTATGTCTGTGTGTTTTTTCTAAAGTGAAAACCAATAAACATATTTCTAAAAAAAAAGAAAAATCTGATCCCTTTGAAAAACACGTTTGCAGTCCGTATTCTGCTTTTACTGGCAACGCTGGTAGCATTTGGCTGTAAAACGTCAGAGGAGGCTTTTGTCACTACACAGCACGGAGACCCTTTGACAGAAAGTCCAGCTTCAAATCCTCCAAAGACGATAAGCAAAGTATAACATTAAGGGCAGTGTGTGGTAATCAGCATTTTCTCCCATAGGCTCTGAAATCATCACATGGTAACCTATTCACTAGGAGCCATTATGAGAAAATGTGTGTAAATGTGAGGAAAATGCACAGTTGACTGATCAAAATCTGCAGATGTATGATACATATACAGTACTGTAGATAGTGCTGAGGGCAAGTTCTTAATGACAAGGTTTCTTCTCTAATAGCACCGCCCTGTGTGTCTAATAACAATGGGTTATTTAAAAACAATTTGGAAGTTATCTGTTTTTTCAAGTGAATTAGGACTATTTTACACCATTGACTTCCATGCTTCTCAATCAAGTCGGGTATTTATGCTAATTTGATTTCGATCGATTACATTTTTGTGACATTATCAGTTGATTTTTGTTAATTTGTCATCGGAAAAAAAGTTTGAGGAGAAAAAAAACTTGTTTCCTAACAGAATGTATTAATTAAATGTTGCGAACTTCTATAACGTGAAAATACCCATATCTGTTAATGTGATTTTTTGATTCAGCACATCAAAATTATCCTAAATCAACCAAAAAATTTCATAAATTTTAATCAGTGATTGGCCATCAGGGTCAGAAAGGCAGAAAGAAGTACAATCAGTGATCTACATTATTACATTTGGTCTGTGAAGGGGTATCAAATTATTCCCTTCTGGTTTTTTTTAATATCTTTTCTCTCGGTCACTGCTGCCAGTAGTGTATGTGTGTGCTGGAGGATTTGTCCAATCACATTTCAGCCATCATGTGTGGTCAGGTTAGACTCCGAATCAACAGTGCAGCCTCTGGAGCTTTAAATAAATGGAATGAACCTGTTGATTTACCCAATCAGATTTGATGTTGGCCACGTGGGGGCGATGTAGCAGGCGTACAATAACACGAGCACATTTTGATGTTGTTTGATTGGACAGTCACAGAGCGATTAGAAACAGCAATCTTGGCTACAAACCACATCTGCAGCAACTTATATCAGATTAAATACATTGGTTTTAGATTTAATAGCGGTTTTGAACCCACAATAGCTGACAAAGGAGAAAAAATGGATTTGGTCTTAGACGAACTAAAAAGCAGGCAGTAGTGCTGAAGAGTATTTCATGACCATTTGTATGTTTTTTATGTTTTGTTTTTGTTTTTTTCATTTTATTCAGTGAATATTCATGATTGTGTGGAGATAATATACATGGTGAAGCTGTGGTTGTAGTGAAAGGAGACCTGTTGACTTGTGTTCATTAGATTTCTTGCTTTAATGACATTCATTCACACTAATATGACTGAATACAGACAAGACAAAACTAATGCATGACCAGGCATCCAAATTAAAGCTCACAAAAAGTCAAATTTAATAACGGACACAAAAATAGATGAGCTGATAGTGGTAGTTAGGAGAACTCGAGGAACCCACGGGTCTCAAATTATAAAACAAAACAAAAAAAGTCCTTCTACATTGCTACCAGTTTGTACATTAGAGCGCTTACATGCGTGCACGTGAGAGAGAACAGATATGGAAAGGATGTGTTTGTGAGTGAGAGAGAGCACAGAGAGTGTGAGAATGTGTGTGTTACTATACTGTACCTCTGAATCAACTCCAAAGTGCAGGAACTACTTTCAGGGTAAGGAGGATTCAGGTTGTAGACACTGCCAAAAAGCACAGCCAACCCGTTCCAGATGTTGCGGTGGTCCCATCACCACTTGTTCCTCATCATCATCCATGTTCGTGGCTTCACACAGAAAAGTTTAGAATTAGAAGAGATGGAGATGAGATACTAAAACCATGTTCGAAATACCAGTCAACCAGTTACAGTTAGTAAACATAAGGCATTTATAAACATTTATAAAACACTAACAGTTTTCACATTTTTCCTACAAAAATAGTACCTTGTACAATCAAGCAGGGGTGTGAAGGCACCAAAAACGCAAAAGACTGGAAAATAGATTTGCTTCAATCAGTTATTCCGTAGTTTATTCTGTGCACAGAAATATTAGTGTACAAAGGAACAGAGCTTCACCTTTCTCTAAATCAGATCTGTCTGATCCCCGAAACTCAGTGTACTTTATAGGAATGTGGAAACTGTATGTCGAGCTTCACACCCAATTGGCCAAATTGGTTGTCAGTCATTAGATTTGGGAGGCTTCGTTTGATAGTGCAACAACGTCAGATGCAAGGTCAGTTAATTGTAAATATTTCTGCTCCAGGGTAGAATCAGCCAGACTTTGTGGGGCCACTGACTTGAGAGAGACGAGACTATCATGAACGGGTCAGGTCACAGATTTATGTGGTACAAATGTCATACATTAATATAATACCAGAATTATGCCACCACAGGGGGTCCTTGGCAGCTCCTGTGTTTTTTGTACTGTAAAATAAGATATGTGTATCATACAACTGTTGTCGCAAACTGTGTGCTTACTTATGTAATCACAAAATGTTTATTTACCTTTTGACAACTTACATCAGTCTCAAGCACGATGGAGGTTTGGTGCTCTTTGAAATATGCTAGCAGGACTAAAAGTACACACACGGCCTTGTCTGTCTTTTCCTCATAAGCATCTAAAAAAAAGTTTAAATTTTGGGATGATGGCTGTGTTCCTGGCAGAACTGAATGATGGCACTGCCTTTGTTGTTTATGGCCTCTTGCATTTTAACAAAGATGGAGACATCTGTTCGTAGGCTGAAGTGGGTGTAAAGGCCTTATGTGAAAACAGAAAAGGCCACTCCTTCTGAATCTCTGCAACCGCCGGTGCAGGGACACTGTTATGGTACTGGCATTCTATCAGAGCCTCTGCTGTCTCTTCAACGCCAATTCCTTGCTCCGAGTAGATGTTAGACAGTTGGTTTTTGATTTCATTCCAGATGGGAGTTCTGTGGGACACTTCACACAGCCGTACTGATCCACAGAGTTTCTTGGTATTAGTCTGTCCCCCTCCACCACTGCAGTGCGCGGTCGTTTTTCTCGGCGATGCCACGCCAGGGTATTTTTTGTTTTTGTATTCCACTCTTTTTTTTATTTGTTGGAGAAGAGAGTGACTGCCATCTCCAACAATCGCACCTTTCTTCCCGACATCAGCAAAACATTTTGGGTATTACCGTACAATCCTGAGACATATTGCTCTCATTGGGTTGAGATCATGCTCAAAGATCTGGTCAACAACTGCCCTCACCATGTCTTTTCTGCCCCCTGGTGATTGTCTTGCTTGATTTGACAATGCTCTTTGAATCGCTCCTGTCCCATCTGACCGGAAAGTCTATATACAATGCTTGCCAGTTATTGGAGATGAAAGCAAAGAGGGGCTTGAACTTCTTGCTGAACTTGAGGATGGGGGATTAGGAGTACTCATGAGCACATTCGATTTCAACCACTGGAAGTGAGTACAAAAAACAAAAATAAGTCAATGGAAGGCACGACAAATTTATAGCTGAAAAAAGTGTGAATTAAAAGACTGCAAAGTGTAAATTAATAAAATATCACATTCAGCACTGTTTGTTATGTTACTGATATCATAGGCCAAATATTCATCATGACCCACTCATGCTCTAATGAAAATAAAACATTTTCAAAAGCTTAAAAAATTTACTTGAAGGTGACAGTTTGATGATGATTTTGTGATGCATTTGATCAACTGTCATATAGCAAATTATACACGTTTCTTACTCAAATGTGCATGTACCGTCATTCTTAAGGCCATTCAGCAGCTCACAGAACTGGATTGATCAGAGGCATCGCACCAGATCATTCTCTTGAAGAAAAACAAGCTCTGCTCTACTCTCAAAACCAAGGTCTTCCAACACCTCCAGCAGGGATGTAAGAGTTTGAGCAGACAGGCCAGGTAGATGTTTATGTCTTCACGATTCATGTTCTTTAAGACAAGAAAAAGTAATAAATTGATTACAGTCCTACAGTACAGTCTTCAATTAATGGAGCATGATTTATTATAACAGTAGGGACGCTAAGACTGCCACCACTAAGACAAACAATTCCCATTGGCAGAGGTACCGTCAGGAGGACAAAAGGCGAAACTATGGGGAACCCAGGGTCCAAAACGGACGAAATGACCAAGACAGACAGGAAGGAAGGCTAGTTGATAACACAAACAGAAATGATGAACTGACAGAATACGCAGGACTTATAAACCGGGAAGAAAGAGACAATGAAACACAGGTGAATCACATTAAGGCAGGGACAGGTAATCACAGAAGCAGGAAAGGCAAGGAAACAGGAAGTCAAGACACCAGACATGAAACAGGAGGGAGACTAACAAAATAAAACAGGAAGTGACAAGACACAACACTAGTCTGACATGAGGCAGAAATGACAGTTTTAGTCTTAGCGCCCTGTCCTTTTATAGGTATTTTGCAAACCAAATATTTTCTTCCACATTTGGTCCCCTCCTCAACACATAAACCAAATATAATCACATTGTCATAGCACATATTCCTAATGAAATGCAAGTCAGATGCAGTGCTGTGTTGGTATTGGTACAGGTTGCTTATGTAGGCCACACTTTGATGAAAACTTGGAAAAAAATCAGAAACTATACTGATGCATGTATGCACAGGACTGAACCAGGTTTCTGTTGGAGTAGCTTGATGAGGCTGACGAACACTGTCTTTACTAAGTTTGAAAAGCTGAGGGCTTTGTGTTGATATGAAATTAAAAGCTCTGATCATATATAACAGTGCATTTAATAATAGCTCTATTTGGGTGTTTAAATTTTTTTTTTTAAATCCAAATGATTTATTGTGGCATGTGTACAAAACTGCTATGGACAAAAAAAAAAAATTAAAGTGGCAGAGGATGATTAATCTGCATTTAATAGTTTGACACTTTATTTTCTATAATAGCTTTTCTGAGTAGAGGTGAAGTGACTGAAGTATTCACATTGGACACCAGATTGCTGCTTTTTTTTTTAAATCAACGTTTATAGCTTCCTACTATTTTCAGGAATTATAGTCATAGATCAGATCAGCGCTACTGACAACACTCAGTGACATGGACTATTTGGGTGTAGTCCTGTCAAGAGAAATATCTGCCTTCTGTTATCAGACACATTGGGATTTCAGAAAGTTTACAGCTGGATTATTTTTGAAGTGTCATACACAGGCTGTGGAAATAACTGTGCCGTCACTCACAAATCATTGGCCTATCGGTGTTTTCCTGAAATGCTCTTAACAATACAATTGCATAGGCCTGTTCTTTTGCAACAATACATCTACATTTATTGACTTCTTTCGTCCTACTACAGGAGTTTTTACATCATTTTAGAAACCGTCTTCGATTTTGTAGTTAGCATCTGAAGGCACTTTGCTTGGACGGTCATTTCAGTGGATACATGATGATTGTGAAACCAGTTCAGAAATGTTGTGACGCTGTAGGACAAACTCTGCATCCATCAAAACACCAGTCAGTATTTTTATTTTTTTCCCCAGTCTATTTTATTTGAACTCTGTATTAAGTAATCTATAAAGTTTTCTGCATCTCAAATAAGATCTTGATGTCTCCAGTTTTGGGCGTTGGTTGACAGCTTGGACTTTTAAGTCTTAATTTACTTAATTTGATTCATTTTTTGTGACAGATAGCTAAGAATTTCTTTTAGGCAGTTTTTTATGAAGTTTAGCATTTTACAGAGATAATGAGTTCATCACCCTTAAACCTTTGGGCTCATGCAGAGCCTTCCCTTTCATCCAAATATGGTCACTTCAATAACCAAAAAGCCAACATAACAACAGCCAAATCAGCAACTACTGGCCTCAAAACAGTATATCAGAAAACAATAGGTCTCTACAGTCTTTGGTTACTTTCAGACAACAGGAAAATGTGGCTCAAATCTAAAGTTTTTGCACGTATGTGACTTGTATCCAGTCTGTTAAAGACAGATTGAACAGCACAAATTAGATTTTTTTTTTTTTTTTTTTAAATCCAACCTGATATGTAGTTCTAAATCCAATACGTATCTGATATTTTTCTCATATTATGCGACTTCAGTCTGAACGGCCAGGTCACATTTATCTAACCTTTATGTAAATGGACCGCACTTATTTATAGCGCATTTTCTACACCTTCATGGTTCAGTACAAAGCCTCACATCAGAGCTGCCAACTTTTCAAAAAAAACCTTGGAGTGAGATTCTGTAGGACCCCCCGCCCCCGAATATGTCCGGATGTGTCTGTAAAGAGGAGGATAAAAGGCAACGTCTTTAACTTTGTAGAAAGGCGATTTATTAAAGTTATGACCATTCACTGGCATTGATCTGCCGGGCGGCGGCTCCATTCCAAACATGGCGGACGCATTTGCACACTCCATTGCTAAGGGCCTGCCCACCCTTGGTTGCTAAGGGCCCGAATACCATTAATAATGGTGCTTCTCAGCGCCAGTTATCGTCGCGGAGTCTACAGAGGAATGAACGCAGGCCAAACGTCTCTGCCCAAATCGGATTTTTTTTTTTTTTTTTAAGCGTAAGAAATGGCGAAAGTGTGCGAGTTGGCAGCTCTGCTCACATTCACACACACACTCATACACCAGTTGGAGGCTACTGACATGCAAGGCACTGCCAGACCCTACTGGGAAGAATTTAGGGTTCAGTGTCTTGCTCAAGGACAGTTGGAGCCAGGATTCAAACCATCAACCCTTCGGTCACTGGACGACCCGCTCTACCAACAAATCTGCATCCCAGGAGGAGGAGCAGTGGGAAAACATGTTCACTTCTTTAAACACAGTTTGTACCTGTGTGGTCATGTATTACATCAGGACCTCTTTTGCTCATGTGGGTCACTTCAGGGTCACATTCAGTTCATACTCAAAACTGATAGAAGTCGTTTCATGTGTTTAATGTGTTTAATATGTAATATGAATGAGCACAAAAAAATATAATTGCACCAAAAAATCTGAATTGTGCATTAAGACCTTCTGTCTGAATGTAACCTATGCCATTAACCTTTGAACAGAAAAGGAAACTATCTACCCTACACAAAACAGAACGATATAGTTGAGGAGGAAACTGGAGTGATTTTGAAAAGATATTCCCAGGCAAACAGAGCTGAAAGCTTTAACATATTTACATGATCTGACAGTGTTTCCCAACAGCTTAGTGCCTCCAGCTTACCACGAGCAGGTGGCATCTGTAATTATTACCACTTCCCAAGAGGTTGTGTAATCTTAAGGGGACCTCTGTGGGCTCTTTACAAGACTCAGTGGGTTATCAGAGTGATGCTGTTCCGGAGCGTCTGTGCCCTCGGGTGGAAGTACAACAATCATCTTCTGTCATCTGCATATGAAAGAATTTTCTGCCGCGCAATTGGAGTATATTGATTCCTTTGAAACAAGACAATCTGCCAAACGTTTGCCCGTGTAAGGCAAATCGTTAGGGAGCAATGGAATGTTTTGTGCTGCCAGATGATGAAATTGATCACATACATTTTTAACCTCCTGAAACTGGTATTGGAAAAGACGCCTAAACCCTTGAAAAGACTTGATTACCCAATGGAGTAATATGAGCTCCTCTTTGTTGCTGAAATGGGATTAGATTGGATGACTTGGTTAGTTTTGCTGCCTGTTAACTCTCTGACCAAGACTGACAGTTAAAGTTTGTTGTGGGAAACTTTCGAACCTTCTGGTTTTTCAGGCATCAGGGATGTGGGACAAAGGAATTGGTGGGGTCAGGACTAGAGGCTGGGGCGCCGATAAGGGGGCGGTTAAAACATGATAAATTCATGGGGCCCAGCATATGAACACACATATGCATCAGTTCTTACATCATTATCTATGTCAATGTATTGACAAAAACAGTTCTTTGAGACATTCCATGTTTTCTTTTCTATCTGTTTTAGTCACATGATCCACACGAGTTAGCATTTAATTGGATAACCATTGTTTTGGATGACTTTCGATGGTCTGACTTTTTTTTCTTTCTATGATTATATGCTCCTAAACCTTTATTTTACATACATATTACAACTGAAGTGATATAATCAGTTAATAGCAGAGTATATTTGTCAAATAATCAGATTTCTTTATTCTTGTACTGTTGAATACATATATATATATACATATATATATATACTTCATACATATTCACAGACTTAAAATATCACTTATACAAGCAAGAAAAAAAACTATTATTAAAGTTAATAGTGTCTTTACATGTTGTAGTTCTTTTTAAGTTTCATTTTATATTGATTATGCCTTTTTTTCTACAAGTAATCCTGACATTTTTGTAAACAGTTCCATAAAATAGAGTTCTTTAGCTAAAACAAAACGAAATGATGGATGAAACTTTAATTTTTGACATTGATGTTCACTTTTGCTTGATCGGGTCCAATACTATTCATCAGTAAATACCGGAGCATTAAAAAAAAAAAAAAAAATCTAGAGGGGAACAATGTTTATCTTTTGAGTTCCATATTAATTCTGCGTGTCTATTTGAGAAGCCATCCTTTGACTATTATTCCCAGGCTTTAGCTGAAATTACATATGAGAAAGTGTTCCACCTCTCTCAACTCAGGATCGCGTTGCTGTATCGTTGATGAAGACACCAGGAGTCCAGAGGCGACATCTCACTGTGGGTAGTCCATCATGCAGGCGATACGTCCATATTATGCTTAACATCTCAGCATGTGTGCATATTCAGCCCAGTTTCCCAGAGATTTGTTCATATATGACCATGTTTCAAATCCAATTCCTCCTGTAGGGAAATGTAATTCGACCTGCATTAACTTGGGATAATGTTGCTACAGAATTTCCCAGAGGGCAACATTGTCTTGGAATGCAGGATCCGCTGCATTGTTTGAGCATTATTGCATCCTGCAGCAGATGTATGCTTTTATTTTGTTTGCAGAGAAACGTAATTTGTGCTGTTGAAGGATCTTTTTTGTCCTCTAAATCTGTAGAAGCATCAGGATGGATGGTGGATACAAAAAGTCCTCGACTTTGACACCTGATTTCATCTCACCTCTGTGTTTTGCAGTTTTTTTTTCCTCCTTGCTTTCTTCCCCTGCCATTGTTTTTATGTAGTTTTACACAGGAATGCAAGTCAATAACCGTAATTGTGCAACTTCATAAAAAAATAGTAATTTGCTGCTGCATTTCCCTTTGCACTTTTGGAAAACATTAAACTTGAAAAGTTACGGATAGCAACAATATTTCTATTTTAGCATTAAATATATGGTTTCGATAAAAACATATTGCATATACTGGTGGATTAATCATTATAGAAACATAAAAAATACATTTTGGCAAACAGAAATACTGTTAAATGATGGCAGCAGTAGAAAATGATGGAATAATACATTTGTTTAAACACTATTTTTCATGCAAATTATGTTTCCATTGATGATCACTGTTTTTGCCACATGGAAATGACCTTAATTTAACATTTCTTAAGAGTCATCCTTTTTTTTTTTTTTTTTTTTAACATTTTCAATAGCGTATAAAACCTACTGTGTCATATAACCCCCTCCCCTCCTCCACAAGAGTACACAAAATATTTACAATATTATCTACCATTCAACTGGTAAGCCGTGGTGGTGCAGTGGATACGCACACGGCTAAGGATCCTACCCTTCGGCACGACTGTTTCTGACTTTTTTTGTCTTGTGTATCGACATTTATTTGACATTTTGATAGCGTACATCCCTCATTAACCCCCTCCCTCCAGGTGTATGCTTTGTACGCTCTCAAAAATGTTGAAAAAAATGGATGCTTACTCAGCTCTGTTGAATTTTTTACTCTAATTGGTCCAGTATGTCACTTAATTATAACTATTGGAGTGAATTACTAGTTACGTTTGCATTTTAGAGGAAAACTGGGAATGTGGAACCAATATGCAATAAATATCCTCGGTAATGGTAGTATGGAATGTAGTATGAAGTCCCGCCCCTTTAGATTGAGTTAAAAGATAATTGTATATATTTTTAAGTCAAGTCAAGCCACTGTTTGTTGTAAAACTGTTCCACTTTCAGAAGGATTATAAAAGAAAAAGGACTTCACAAAGAAAGATGTAACTGTCTCTGTCCATGATCTGTTTTGAGTGACGTGACTACAGCTTCAACATGAACATACATGGGGATTTTCACTACTTTTAGGTTTTCACCTTCCTCTTGAAGAATGAGGTGAGCCTTGCCACATTTGGTGTTAGTGATTTCACTTGACATGTCCACGAGCTAAAGCAAGTCTGCTGTCGTTGACCAATTAAAGGTAGGGTAGGTGATCTTTTCTTACAACACTTTTTACAATATTGTGTGAAAACCTCTTCACATTCCCATTGCACCAACTGAAATAAAATGTTTGCAAAAAAAACAGAAACATTTTGGTCCAGTCTAGAGGGTGTAATCAGAGGAAAACTCTGACCAATCAATGTACTGATCATCTTTAGTTGCCTAATACGTCCATCAAATATCAGTGCACTCCCAAACTGGGAGGTCCCGAAACGCAGAGAGAGAAAAAAAAGTTGGGGGTAGGGGGGCGTACTAACAACGCTGTGTGCGCACATCGAAATCAAACTATGTTAGTAGCAGCAGCAATCAAGTCCTTACGGAGTGCAGATTCACATGTTTAATCATTTATTTCGCAAACGAAGAATGATAGTAACCATTTTAGCCACGAATGACAACGCTCAGACTAAAAGGATGGACTTCAAACGCTCTCACTCTTTCGCTCACTCTCCACACACACGCACTGTAAAAAAAATAATAAGTTATGCTTACTTGCAAAACGGGAGGAAACTCATTGCCTCATGTAAATGTTACTGTTCTTTTTCAAGTTATAATACAATAATAACACCCTACTCAACAGCCTCATACCTGCAGTTTATTTTTCCGGACCCAGTGATCCGACTTCTTAGCACAGCCCAGTCCTTTCTTTAAATTGGGCTTCGGTCCAGATTTTGTTTTAGAGTAGGGG
>JAPSES010026845.1:0-13033 GCA_029822895.1 Maxillicosta whitleyi
CACACACACACACACACACGCACACACACACACACACACACGCACACACACACACACACACACACACACACACACACCTTAGCCTCTTCCTTCTGTTTGCTTGAGTAACTTCTGCAAATACTTTTACACAATAAACAAGCTGTTTCGACCAGTGGACCACATGTCACACTCCTTCACTCCCAAAATGAAATGTGTTATTATTATTATTTTACTTCAAACTTGAACCATCGCTCTTGATCCAGAATCTTTCTGCATGGACTCATGTTTTAACTTAGAACCTTCTATTTTTTTTAAAACTGTTTTCCTATTTTCAATTGATTCAATAGAAAAAGAAGTTAGAACAAAAGTAACTTGTGTGTGACACCTCTGCTTTTTAACCTTTTTAACCACAGTTTCACAGTTTTACTTTGTCATAAATGGTACAGGGTGGTACACACAGCACAGACCGCCAAAGTGAAACTAAACGCTCATTTAACTTTTCAAACTTTTATGTTCTATAGTTCTTTTCTACACCTTGGTTCTCAAAGCGCTTTCCAAAAACTCACATTCACACATTCACACACCAGTAGGAGGACACTATGATAACTGCACTGCCATGTCAGTGATGACAATGACAAGGACAGAGGGAGCCAGGATTTGAACCACCAACCCTTTGGTTAATGGACAACCCGCTCTACCACATGTGCCTGTATGTGAGGGGGGGCACGAAGTTTGTCCTGGTGTATGATATAGTATACATATGTATAATAAGTCTAATGCGACAGTGATGATTGTTTTGTATGAAATATATGGTGCAATATTTTTACATATTATTATTATTATTATTTATTGTTATAACGTTTACATTCAGTGTACTATAAATAAGTTATGGACATTTGTGAACTACTACCACTACATCACCTCCTACAACAAACATAAGGCCTGACTTATCAGTGCGTGGCAACGTTTTTGGACACACAGGTGGACACACAACCAGTTGATGACAACACCCTGCAGCCAGTGTGGCCGAGGGTACAAACTGCATCTACAACAACAACTACACCTCCCCCCATGACCTCCACACCCTACCCACCTATTACAGTCATTCTTCTGGTCAAATCCACTTTAAATTCCTGTTTGCCTTTTGCCCCACCCAATCTGAAGTACCACCACTTCTATATTCAGTGTTTTTAGATTATATTTCAATACCTAAGCATATTTAATTGACTTGTTTTCTGTTTCTGTATTTGCACTTGTTTATGTAAAGCATGTTTGAGCACATAGAAAAGTGTTACATCCATTATCAGCACATTTCCAGTCCACACTCACACTGAAATACAACACAGAAGAAAGCAGAAGAGGTCAGCTCGGACATGTGTCACTACCAGAGATGAGAACAGTAGAGAGCATGATACCCTCACAGTAGTAACTAAATGTGTCAGTCCTATGTATGGAAACTACAGGAGCTACTGTTAAGACATACATGAATTACACTGACCTGGATGATTTGACACAGCAGGAGGGAAAGAGGCTGAACCGTGATGCTGGGACCCTGAAACACAGACATGTTTGTTGGTTATTAGATGAAACGATAACCCAGTCCTCTTATATCTATAAAGGTACAGTATTATGGGCCACCTTGGTTCATCCAACACTCTTCTAATGTTTACCACTTACATTTGTGGGTCAGCAGAGCAAACTTATTGGTAGGATTGGATGATGAAACAAGTCCAAAGATGGAATCACAGTAAAAATGATGTCACTAATGAAAAGCTTTGAGCAGTTTGGTTTAAGTATCAAACTATAAATTTCCTCATATTTACAAAATACTGTACAATACAATCCACTTTTGTCAGTTAAATTAAGGTTGAAGTTAAAAGAATAACGTTTAATGTAAAGTGAAAAGGATGAAACAAAGAAAATGTCCCAAATTTTCTGCATTTGCACTTTTCATACATGATCATTTCAATGCAAAGCCAAATGTTTTTATTACAGTCACAGGTCTGATTATCTTACAGTGATGGTTTGAATGATGAAGAGGAGTCTGTTGAAGAGCAGCGCCGTTCTGCTGAGGTCCTATAGGTGTATAGGAGGCTGTGCTGCTGCCTGTCCAAACGGCTGCATTACAAAATAATCAGTCAATCAATCAATCAATCAATCACTAAATACATACAGTTGGTCAGTGTCCTTCATCATGGATATTTGAATGTGTTGTTTCACGTAAAACAAATTCCACACTTTGCCCATCTGCCTCACAGACATTCTAACTGCTAAGTTAATAAGATCATTTGACAACTACTTTCAAACTGTCAGGAAAAATGTATTTGATTAACTAAAGAGAAGTCCTGAAAGTCAGTGGGTCACACATCTGTCAGACATCAAAGCACTGAGGAAAAATCTAATGAACGGAAAACCAAATGTGTTATCAGACGGACAAGGTCAAATAAATGACAACATGGTAACTTATTATTTAGAGAGAAACTCCATGTAAGTCTAAAGGACCTGGTGGTTTTTGGAGCCATTAGCCATATTACACTTAATGATAGTTTTGCATGGACTTTATTTTGAAGCTCAGGAATTTGCCCCTCGGTTTCAAAGATAAGAAACTTTTATTAGGTAATTGTAATTTTTAACAAACAAAACAACAAAACTTGGACAAAAACTCACTGTGGAAGGCAGCCTGACTCTGAGTGTGTTTATTGCTGCTGTACCCATTCTGTCCATGTGAGTGGGGTGGAGGTAGAGAGGCCTGTGGTGGGTGGGGAGATTGTGACGGTGGTTGGGGAGTCTGTTGCTGAAGAGGGACTTGAGTTGGGGTGGGGGGTCGTGGTACAGGGCCTTGAGCCTGCGGAGATGCACTTTTAAGATGGCCATCACCATGACCCCCCTGGATGGGGATCATGGAACCAGAGCTGGACACTGAAAACAGAAATTCAGAACTCATCATGGGGTGTCAAAGATGCACATATTTGTAAGGAAGCTGAACCTGTTCCTCTACAGTAGCCACAGTGAGCTGTGTTATATAGAGGAAACAATACAGGCTCTATAATGTCCTCAAAACAGAACAGTCAAAGGTAGACCTTTGGAAAACATTTCTATTAGCTGCTTGTGTCCAAAGTGAATTTAACCTCATGCCATATGGAGCATAATTCAAAGATCCAAAGCTTTTTTTTGTCACTGTTATGTCTACTGCCTCTTCTGCACTTTGTTTTTTGTTTTTTTTTTTGTATTTTGCTGCTGTTAACAGTGACATTTCCCCACAGTAGGATCAATAAAGTTAAATGTTATATTATCATATCATGTAGGACTCCCCACTGTGCTCAGATTCAACCAAATGACAGCTGAGATTGCAGACGGATTATGTCCAAAAACATACTGTAAAAGCAACACACATGCTTCTGAAAGTCAAAAGAGGATGTTCTTCAGTGGCTAAACAACTTCATTTCAACCAAACAGAGAATGCTTTCAGTTACTGAAAGCAGAAAAGCAGCTGAAACCAGCACCAGGAAGAAAACACAGTGTTTGGTGACGTCCATGTTATCATTGACAACAAAGGATTTTCATCCAAGTATTAAAAACATTCCTCATATTTATAACAATCTTAGTTTGTCCGGTTACGTTTGCGACTCTGAAAATGAACAGACAACTTTTAAAATGGTTGCAATTGCTAAATGGTTAATTTATTGATTTTGTTAAACTACTGAGTTAAAGCTGAAGGTCCAATCACATCTTTACTGCATCGTTTTAAATCCACTGTGGTGGTGAACAGAGACAACATTATAAAGTCTGTGTCAGTGTCCAAATACTTATGGACACATTAATCTGAATACAGGGAGTCTGAAGTGATAAATGACAATACTGTTTTTAAGGAAAATGTGTATACTTTAAGTACATTAATGAAGATATTGTACTTATACTAATCCTGGGAATCTAGGAACTGCCAAAACCTCACAGATCTGCCCATTAATGAATCTGTGTTCACACACGGTCTTACAAGAATAATATTATATGTGCAGTTAGGAGATGCTCACCTTTTGGGGAAACAGGCAGGTTGGTGTATCTGCCCACAGGGGGGGGCTCCGGAGGTAGCTGTGCATTGGGTAGGGGCTGTCCATAGTGGTCCTGGGGGGGCAGCTTCAGGGCTGCTTGGTGGTCAGACAGAGGCATTCCAGGTGGTAGGTCCATCTGAATACAGTCATGAATGTACTCCTCTTTGATTAGCCCACCAGAGGCAACTGCAGGGGGCAGAAGGAGGTGGTGGTCAGAGGAGGCAATGGACAGGAGCAACAACTACACGATGAAACCATCTCACATGTTTACTGAATGCAGATAGAGTTAACAGTATGCAAAACATGAAATACAAGTTAAAGTTATAACAGTGAAATGGTAGATTTAGGTAGATTTTCCTTGAATGATGAATAAATCTATTTCTAAATCAATAAAAAAATAAATCATCTCAGTCCATTAGTAGAATAATATCTGTCAGGGAACAAAAAACTGCTGAGAATGTATTTTGGCTTCATTTACAGACAAGCTGAAGTTTGTTGGCATTAGTCAGGACTGGGGTTGCATTCAGGGAACCTCAGGATGCCAAATGTCAAACCAGAGCCAGTAGACAGCAATGCAGAAAAAAGTTGTCTCAACACAACTTAGAATTGAGTAAACATAAACCGAGCAGCGTTACTGTCCTTCTGCAAAACTAAACACCATACAACAGTCATTCCTAATATTAAAAATAACATGAGCCTATTTGAAATCTGAAAATATTTTATATATACCTAAACATTACAAGACATTTACACATATGACCAAGATGAAAGATTTCGCAGTGACATGACATAATTTCTGTTATAATTTTACACTATATAAATAAAATTTAATTAGATTTAATCTCTTCAGGTCAGCTCTTAAAGCCATAAAACTCAGTTCTACAGAATAAATAATTATGATTACAATCCTAAACAAAAAATGGTTTTGGTCTCTATAAATTTTTTTTTTTCCTTTTATGATAACCATATGAGGAGTGGTTTTTAAAAAAACTCTCTAATATAAATGATATTGGGGGTTAAAGTTACAAACACGGACAAGTGGGTGATTATTATCGGTGTCTCCAGTGTTGTATGAGCTCTGTTTGACAGTGAATAAAAGATCCTGGCAAACAGCTCTACTGCATTTGTGAATGTGACTTTCTAAATGACAAAATCCATTCCGTTAGCGTAACTTAGCTCTGTCAGCTAATGTTATTTGCATGTATAACCAGTGTATTAGCATAAATACTTATACAGTACAAAAAGATGACATTATTCTGAAAACGTACTTGTTCACGTTTATCGGGTAATGTTTGATATGACACTGTTTATGTAAATATACAGTCATTGGTATCTTCCAAATCATGTTTAGTTGATAAACACGACAAATATAATTGCAAATATGGATAAGGTAGGATATTACACAACCTGTGTTCGGTATCAACTAAATTACTTACATACTACTAGGGATCCAAAAAAAATGCCTGATCAATTGGTACCAAATTTTAATACCTAAGATTTATACCCCCAGTCATAAGTAAAATATAATTTCTGTGGGTAGACAGACTGCACATAAACAGGGACTGAAGCGGCTGTGGTGCTGACAAAGAAACCTCACCTGTAGTTTGAAGGCTAAGGCCAACTGTCAAAGGAAAAAGAACAAAAGACAAAGCAATGATAATTCAACAGGTGCCATCATACAGAAATTGAAGCATTAATTACATAATTACTTCAACATCATGAGGTTAATCAAAAACATTTTTTAAAAATAGGGTCAGAGTCCTGAGCGTATGTAAGAAGCAGTCGTACCGATGCCTGGTGACACGACCCTCTCATAATGGTAGGGGTTGACACACACGTTATCATACTTCAGGTCAAAGGCATACTGGCAGAACTTCACATGCTTCAGCTCATTTTTGTGGAGGTCAGGCCAGCGCCAAAGCCGTGCATAAATCACATGAGGAAATCCCTTCCTCCCCGCCACCTGAGGAGAGAGGACAGCATTATTCCAACAAACAACCCAAAGCCTAAGATCATAGTTTTTACCCCTCAGACAACTTCAGGATAAATGGGTACTGTAACCATTTTGTCGTCTGTCTGTCTGTCTGTCTACCTGTCTGTCCATCTTATGTTTCTGTAATGGTTAATGCACCAGTATGTAGAAGCTTTAACATGAAATTGTATTTTTACTGATAAAATACAATCATGTTTGTTATCCATGACTTTTCAAATGTACAAAGGGATATAATTCAAGAAATGAGGCATTTCCAACCATGTGTTTTAATTCACATGATCAATTTTTGCCTAAAAAGGGAACAGAAGAGAAAGGGGAAGTGGAAACCCTGAAACTGTATCAAAAACATAGGGATATCTTAATAACGTAGTGCAGGAATTACTAGATCAGCTGCAATAGAAATGAATGTGTTCTGACGCTGCTACACCCAAAGTAGGATCTATCGACCCTCCATAACCAGGAAGTAGGTCCATATTTAGTCATATTTAGCCATTTTTTACAACAGGAATCTATGAAAGTGTCATGACTCTGGTGTGTGCACTTGAAAACCCTCAGCCATGATGTGCCGGACCCCAGCCCAGACACACACACCCATGCACCTCAATCTGTCCTCAATCTGGGCCTCAGTACATAAGTCCACAAGTAACATGATAGACCTGTATAAGGATGGGTATCATGGCCAATTTCCTCAATCGATTCCATTTCGATTCACAAGTTTCAATTAATCACAATTCAATTTCATCCGATGGAATTTCAATTAGATTCAATATTCATTGGTTGATTCAGTTAAGTACAATTTTGAACTGTAACCTAATTATGTGACTACCACAGCCATGCAACACATCAATACTGTGATCAATATTGACATTAGAAAGGAAATAAATATGATATTTAAGCAGTAAATAGCTGAATCTGCTTTTAAAAATGCAGTAGACTGAAACGTCCCCTTCTTTCCACAGAGGCAGAACAGACTTCTTCATCATCTGTATTCTGTTTTATAGCTGGTGGCTTCTAGTGTTTAGGTACATTACTATCATCCTGGGGCGCTGCTACCAATTTTGGCCCCCATGTAACATAATCATGAGGACGGGAAGACCACAGACGTGTTTTCCCCACCCTTCCGGTGCCACAACCATCATAAACCAGACTGAGACACCAGCTTGAAAGAGCATCAGCAGGACCCAGATTAGGTTCTCACAGCCCTGCTCTGAAAAATGCATCTCATCTCATTGCTTGATTATGCAAAATTAAAATAAAATTGATCTAAGATTTTTTTTTTTTTTATTTGTTTGTATGTGGAGGACAGACAGACAGACAGACAGACAGACAGACGACCAACTGATGAGAATAGTCTGCGGCCTGTGTGGCCGAGGGTAAAAACCATGATGCTGGTGGATCAGTCTTAACACAAACACTGAAAGTAAAAGAGTAAGTTTGCACTTTCTTTTCAGATTTTGTAAAAATCTGTTTGACATTTTGACACAGTTGTGGGTGTAAAGCTAAAGCAGTTCTGGCTAATGGCAGTGTTCCATGTGTGTCCACGGCTGTGCATGTGTTAGAGTTAGGGTCAAAGGGCAGACCTGCAGGCGTCCGTCCAGGGTCCTCTGGATGGTGACACACTTGCTGGGATGGACTCCATTGGTCGTGATAGCAGTGATGAGTGAGTCCAACTCATCCTTCTTCTCCTTCAGTTTCTTCACAAGGCTCTCAATGGCTCGTTTGGCAAACCCCTCATTCTCTCCACCCTGACGGTGGCACATGAGACTGTGGACGATGCTGAGGCAGGCGTCGTTGCTGCTTGGAGGATTCACTGACATAATGCTGTACAAAAATGTTATACACTTAAAAAAAAAAAGGTATATTGTAAATGATGAACAAAACTTATTGGGAAATCTGTCTTGGAAAAAGCTGAAGTGTACAAATGACAGCAAAGTTGAGCAGAAATCTGAGTCAAAGTAAATGTTGAAAATCTACTTCACCTACTCTTTGAGCCTACACTGTTTTATTGACTGACAATCTCTTACAGTAACCAGTACTGACACAAGGCCCAGTCTGTGTAGTCCTGCTCTATGTGTATGTACACATATGGACATTCATTTACATAAGTGGGATTCAGATTGTGTTTCATCTGCTCACTGAAGTGTGAGTGGTAAATGCTTGGTTAACCATTAGTGCTGCAGCAACAAACTGAGTAAATTGATCCAAATTGATTCTTTAAGAGTTGTCAACAAATTCTCTTTGTGTCAGTGTTACTGGTTTGACATTTTTAATTGATTTTCTAATTGATGTGTGGAATGATAAAGCCCAAAGATGCTGTGTTTAACAGCAGTGCACAGCTCTGTGTTTTACCCTTTACTCACTTACTATCCAATATAATGGCATATAATAGTGTTTTTATAAATATGTTAAGGGTTTAAAGCCTGTAAAAGGTATTAACAGTCAAAGTACCCAAGCACAAATATAACATATTCAATGTTTGTTACCTGGTGTTAAGAGGTTCAACCACAGAGTGACCAGAGAGTTGACTGGCATCATGGTGGCCCAGCTCTGAATCAGTCCCTGAGGTGAGGACACATGGGTAAATGTCAGGGATGGTGGTGAAAGAGCCACTCGGATCATTATAAAAAATAAAACCAGGTATAAGCATATTCATTACAAATACAGATAATACAAGCAAATAGATATATAGATACAAATTCATCTTTGACAAATGTAACCTTCACAGATTGCACTTCTACAGTGACTAGGACGTGACTAGGACACTGACAGCTACACTTAAAGGTTCTAGATTAGAATCTTTAATTTCAAATCCAAAAAAAAACCCACCTAAAATTATCATTTAAGTGTTAAAATAAAAAGAACTCTGGAGTTCTGCCCAAGACATCAATGCTTTAGATTGTAGAGGTGTGTACTGAGTATACACGTGACAGTCAACAGAATCAATGTGACCACTAGGAGGACAGAGTTAGACATTTAAATAGACGTTTAGTGTACACCTATTAGTGAAGCAGACAACACAACAACACAACACACTGTATATGTGAGTGAGGTGAATCAGCGAGACAATGTCAGGCTCATTCTTGGCAGACAGTTTGATGTCATCCATGTAGAGAAGGTGGCTGATGGTTGATCCACTTTAGAACCTGTACCTAACACCATTCTGTGATGGTCTGACTGAGGGGCTTACAGTCTCAGGTGATTGCCCTGTCCACCAGTAGCTGCTGTTTGGTTCCTCTGCTGTTCCTTTCTGTTCTGCTCATGTATTGTTCCATGTTCCTACTCATCTTAGCTGCTATGATGCCTGATAGAACCTTCCATGTGGTTCTGAGGCAGGTTCTAGGCTGGTAGGTGGTATTGTTCCCTTCTGGGGGTCCTTCATTATGAGGACTGTCCAACCCTGGGTTAACCACTCTGGGGGGGGGTTCCTGACATTATCAGCTGGTTCATTTCGTTCATGGAGTGCACTCAGCTTCTTAAACCAGTGGGTGTGAATCATGTCAGACCCTGGTGCTGTCCAGCTCTTCATTTTGGACACTGTTTTTTGGATGTGTGCTAAGGTAATAACTACAGTCTAGTTCTGAACGTTGGCTCTGCTCTGCCTGTAAGTCTGCCCACTGGGCACTAGTGTTATGCAGTGCTTCTGTGTCCAGTATTGCTCAGCCTCAGTCCTTGGTGGATCTGCTGTTGTTGATCTTGTTACTCTGCCATTGAGTGTAGACCTTAGCTGTGTTGGTGGAGAACATCTTGTTTATTTTCCTTTCCTATACTTCTCTTTTGTATACCTCTGTAAAAACTGGGTACCTAGTGCTGTGAGCCTTTGCTTAACAGTCTCCAGTGTTTGTGGACAGTTTGTTGTATTTCTTGAGCAGTTCTTTCCTTAGATTCACACCTCTGCTTAGTTCTGACTTCTCACCGTACCACCATGGTCTTTGCCTCTAGCCTTCTTCTCCAAGGAGCAATCCACTCCTTCTGGCTACTCATGCTCTTCTTGTAGCCAGGCATGTCTAAGATGAGTGTTGCCGTTGTATCATCAGCTGGTTTGTTTCAGTGGTGTTTGTGGCAGCGATAGTTAGCAGTGCAGTGTTCAAGTCCTCTAGTAGAGACTGGTGTGCTACTTTGTTATTTAGCCTTGGAAAGCAGGAGGCTTGTGTTCAGTCTGTTTCCCTTATACAGTAGCTTGCAAAAGTATTCACACCCCTTGAACTTTTCCACATTTTATCATGTTACAACCACAAACATAAATATATTTCACTGGAATTTTATGTCAAAAACGAACACAAAGTGGCATACAATTGTGAAGTTGAAAGAAAATGACACATAATTATTATTTTTTTGTACGAATAAAAAACTGAAAAACACGGTGTGTAGAAGTTTTCATCCCCCCCAAGTCAATACTTTGTGGAACCACCTTTTGCTGCAATTACAGCTGCAAAATTTGTTTTGTGGTATATCTCTACCAGCTTTGCACATCTAGACATTGAAATTTTTGTCCATTCTTCTTTGCAAAACAGTTCAAGCTCAGTCAGATTAGATGGAGAGCATTTGTGAAGGCAGTTTTCAGATATTGCCACAGATTCTCGGTTGGATTTAGGTCTGGACTTTAACTTGGCCATTCTAACACATGAATATGGTTTGTTTTAAATCATTCCATTGTAGCTCTGGCTTTATGTTTAGGGCTGATGTCCTGCTGGAAGGGGAACCTCCACCCCAGTCTCAAGTCTTTTGCAGATTCCAACAGGTTTTCTTCCAAGATTGTTCTGTATTTTCTCTGTTCTGCTTCTCATCTACTCTGACCACCTTCCCTGTCCCTGCTGAAGAAAAGCACCCCCAGAGCATGATGACACCACCACCACGTTTGACAGTGGGGATGGTGTGTTTAGAATCATGTGCAGTGTTAGCTTTCTGCCACACATAGCATTTCGCATTTAGACCAAAAAGTTCAAGTTTGGTCTCATCTGACCAGAGCACCTTCTTCCACATGCTTGCTGTGTCCTCCACATGGCTTCTGGGCAGACATTTTCAAAATTAAATTAAAATGCTTGAGAGATTTGACTAACATTAGAATCTCCATCTTTAAAATGCCCATGAACACTGTCAAACCTTTACAAGGTCTAGAGCAGATGCCCTTCCCTCTGCATCTCCAAAAAGAACTGGTAGGAAAATGGTGGAAAAACTGAGATCATTTAAGTGACTCTTCATGACTAAACTGTTCTTGACTTGAAAAATTGATCTTGAATTACAGTCCATTTCATGATCTTCTGTTTGTTTATTCTCTTGAAGGTGGAAAAATACACAGACACATCCTTTTAAATGTGGGACATTGTTGAATTACGTGGAATCAAAGAATCCAAATAAAGTGGGACACCTAGTTCTTCGTCAAGCATGATTAGTATTCTAGTATTATTAACTCAAAGTACACTCCAACTCAAAGTACCAACAGTAGTACCAGCTGATAAATCCATGCTTCATTCCACAGTGTGACCAACCTCCAACATCACTGGATGGATCCAATACTTATAGTAATGTAAATGTGTACATGGGTGTTTGTCGTCAGAGTCTCCCTGCACTAAACTGACTTTTACATTTTACAGAACATCTAATAAACATTTTACAAACATTTTACACTGAAAGTATATTATGCATGTGTGAAATGTACTGTCTTTGACTTAATTAGAAACCAGGTAACTGATAAACTAGACATCTACATCAAATGAACCCACAAAGACCCAGTGCTGCTTCTACAATATTACCCTTTGTAATTTTGCATTTTTTAAGTATAAATCCTGAAATGTCCTATATTTCATTTAATGATCACATAGGCTAAATGTTCATTAAGGGTCAGATTAAAGTTGAGCATTATTATATCAAAAACAGAGAAAACTGGAGAAAAAGTGACTTATTCAATTAAAATTAACTGAAAATAAACCCAGCGTGTCCATCCACTGTCACTGATCCAACTCCATGGGTTTTACTGTTGAATCAATGTTGGAGAAGATGATGGTGTTTCCACATTCACCTAAGCCTCTGAACATCCAAATGGGTCATAATTGATGACAAACTGTATTTTATACCAATTATTTAGCCTACATGTCAATAGAAATAGCTAGTAAATTATAGAACAGGTAGGCCCTATTAAACATCATCATAGATCAGCAGATGCTTTCGGGCACTGGTGGATGTATGGGTTTTTATGAGTTAATAAATACATGTAAATGACCAAATATCAAATCTGGGTAATTCATTAGGAAATGTGTAACTAACAACAAACTCTAAACAATCTCTTGAACAGTTATTTTCCCTAAAACTTAGCATTTCCAGTGTGGACCTCTTACATTAGCTATCCACCATTATCGATCCCAATTTTGTACGGTGTCTTCCAAAGAACTGTACACCAGTCAATCCATTTCAAGTAATTGCCTTTAATGCATAATATTTGCGAAAGCAAAATGCATAAAGTGGGATAACATTTTGGTGGTGAATCATATGAGACTTTATTACAGAGCTGCATAAACAGAATCATGTAAAAGTTTCACTCTGAATAAATTCAGTACTGTCCCCATACGTTACTTCCTCATATACATGGTGTAATCTAACATATGACAAGTGGAACACTGAAGCGTGTCCAGGCCTAATCTGAGGTTCAACATGGATGCAGGTTTGGACGGTGAGTCTAACAGGTCATCGAAAATAAAATGTACCATTCCATGTGTATATATCACAGTATATTATATAACTTCAACACCTCATCTGAAACACACATCTGTCCACAACTGACCTTAAACATCTTACAGAACCAAACCAAATCTAACATGAATTAAATACTGGTTCTTGGCTCAACAAAGGCAGCTGACCATAAAGCACAAAGCACAGGGACATGTGTGTGACATCCCATGGTACCAAGAAGAACCACACACAAACAAAACATATACATGACATGAAACTGTGTGTGTGTGTGTGTGTGTGTGTGTGTGTGTGTGTGTGTGTGTGTGTGTGTGTGTGTGTGTGTGTGTGT
>JAPSES010026853.1:0-13033 GCA_029822895.1 Maxillicosta whitleyi
CTTGTAGGACCACAGGAAAGTGGTGTCCCCATATCGTATGTAAGGAACTGGTGATCCCCATTATGTTAGGTTTACAAAACTGTGTGTGTGTGTGTGTGTGTGTGTGTGTGTGTGTGTTATAGCTCCATGCCTTTTGGTCTGGCAGGATCTTCAGTACTCACAGTCTATATTTTGAACTAGTAGTGCACAGTAAGCCACTGTGCTGGTCTGTTTTTAAGATCTGACTGTGTTTCACTGTGTGGATGGAGTAATTACCCATCATGCCTATTGCCTACAGTACAAACCTGAGTGGACAGTGTTATGATCCTGGGTTTCTCCGTTTTCTCAGGGTTAGTTTCACAAACGTTAAATGTCCATAAAATGAGATCAGCTGAACCAGAATGTACTGTATTATGAACATCAGGGGGGGGGGGGGGTGTTCTTCTCAGATGACACAGATATATTTCAAAATGACAATGCCAGGATTCATCAGGTTCAGGTTGTCAATGAGTGATTCGGGGAGGATCAGACATCATTTTCACACATGGATTAGCCAACATAGAGTCCAGACCTGGATCCCAGTGAAAACTTTTGAGATATACTGGAAAAAAAACAACAACTTTACATCGCAGTCTGACCCTCCATCATGAATACAGCACCTTGGACAATAACATATGTAACTCTGGATGGAAATAAATACAAAATGTATTGTTTTATACATAACATCAAAATCAACAACAAAAAGATTCATATGAAAAGAAAGGAAAACATTTGAAAAGGAGTGATATGAAGTTTAATTTATAATCTCCTACCCCCTTATCCCATTTTTCTACCAACCCTAAATTCCCATGTCAGATCCAATAAGTAACTCAAAAATCCTACACATAACAATAACTTCTATTGTGATATTGCTTAAGTATTGTGTTCATGTATTAATTGTATAAATTAGGTGGATGTGTCAGAGATACAGTATATCATATCACAATACACCCTCACTGCCCACCTTATTAGGCACACTGCTTGTACCAGGGTGGACTCCCTTTTACTTTTAGAATTACCTTATTTCTATATGGAATATCTTTAGCAATGTGCCAGAAACATTCATCAGATATTTTGGTCCATATTGACATGATAACATGAAGCAGTTGCAGCAGATTTCTCAGATGTACTTCCATGATCAGAATGTCCTGTTCCACCACATCCCAAATCTGCCATTTGAACTCACATCTGGTCACTGTAGAGGCTGTATTTGAGTAGAGTGAAATCACTGTCCTAAAGAAACCAGTTTGAGATAATGTTAACTTTGTCCAGCAGGAGGGAGTCATCCAACCATGGGTATCATACCATGTCATGCCAAGTTCTAAGACACTGAAATAGCCTTAATTCCCTGTTCTGATGCTTGCATTGAGCTGCTGCTGTGTGATCAGCTTGTTAGATATTTTTGGTAATAAACAGTAGAACTGGTGTACCTAATGAAGTCGCCAGTGGCTTAATGAAGCCATTCAGAGCTGGCCCAAGCCTCTACTGGGCCCTAAGGAAATAAATTGGATTTTGGGGCCTCTATTTTTTTTATTTATTTTTTTTTTATTTCCATTTGTTCTCATCTTCCTCTTTCCTCCTCTTTCTTTTTTTGGCCCCAGAAGGGTACGTCTTCTTTTATGACATTGTTTTGATTGGAACTACTCACAACTTGGATGCGTAGTGCGCACTATACGGCAGGAAACACACATTACGGGGCAGCAGAGTTTTCACATTTAAACAGAGGCTGTAAGAATCACTAGGCCTACATCAACAACACCACATACAATTGTGTTTTTGTACAATAGCATAATTTTTTTTATCATATATAAATCATCAATCATGCATGCAAAAAATAAAAAATAAAATTCTTAATTGCTCTAGGGGGGCCCCTTAGTGTCCATGGGGCCCTAAGCGGGCGCTTAGTTCGCTTATACCTTGGGCCGGCTCTGAAGCCATTTATTGAGAAACACAACATCTTCATAATGATGTGATATTTTTTTCCCTCTCACTTTTTTTACATTCTGCCAAAGAAATTTTGATGTCTTGTTTACTTTCTATTCATGTGTATTCTGATGCTGGGGGAAATAATAAAAAAAAAATCTTTTTACTACTAATATCAGCAATTAGTTTGAATGTTCTCCCTCTAAATTTCCAAAATGTTCCAAATAATGAACATAAAATAGATTCTAAAACCACAAAGAACCATCACTTATGACTTAATAAAGCTTTAAACAAAAAGTACT
Organism: Maxillicosta whitleyi; assembly: GCA_029822895.1. NCBI lineage: Eukaryota > Metazoa > Chordata > Actinopteri > Perciformes > Neosebastidae > Maxillicosta > Maxillicosta whitleyi. The sequence goes on from JAPSES010026853.1 coordinate 2,244, forward strand.
GCAAATACTTACGGCAATAACTATTTACACTGACAGATATGAACATTTTTATCATGACATTTGTCTGACCCTACTCAGAGGTTGTTTTGAGTTCAGTGTACTCACAGTGAAGTAAAGATTTTAACCCAAAGCCTTGGTTAACTGTGTCAGCAGTAGGTTACTACTTCGGAAGGAAAATTCAATGCACTGACATTCTCTGGAAAAATAAAAGCAAAATGTTTGCTTTAGAAAGTGAACTAGATATCACATATAAGAGAAACATATTTACTTTAATTATTTTATTATTTTATTAGAGATAGCAACAAGTGTAGAATTTGAACTACTTTCTTGTGATTATGTGGATCTAAATAACCTGCTTCTATTTCAGGGCTGGATGAATGAAATCCACGATTACGACCCAGAGACCTGCCATCCGGCTTTGACTCACTCTGTATTTGCCACTCTGGAGGGTTCTTGTCTCCGCTTGGACACCCCACGTAACAATGTCAGCCGCAGGGCCACGTATGGCGAACGGTTCCATGAGACCACCTTTGTGAAGACACGGCGTTTTCAGCTGACAAAGAGCAAAGTATGAAATAAACTCAACTGACCTTAGGGTGACCAGATGTCCAGAAAAATTTGGGACAGTCCCGAATTCTAAGCTGTTGTCCCGAATCTGACTGTATGTGTCCCGAAAATTAACCAACAACAATTTAAACAATTTCCCTACTCACTCCCTGACTGCCACCGATGCTTGCACAGCCCCGATTGTTTCAAATGGCTGTGTGCAGCCCCGCCTACAATGTATCTATTTTTTTAGTTCTAGTTTGATTTGATTGTTACAATAAGCGCGAACAGAAGAAGAGCTCCACCACGCGAATAAAAAGCAAAAACGCCAGTGCAGCTGGCATCAGTCATTAAATGGAATTCTGATTACCCTTTTGATTAATATGCTATTAAATACTTGAATAAGTTCATTTGACAAGCTTGGAAATTCATTTTTTTTAATTGATTACATCAGCGCACCCCCCCAACACACACCCGTCCCAAATTTCACCCAACCTCATCTGGTCACCCTAATTTTTCAGTAGGACACTCAGTACTAGTTAGGATGTACTTGTACCTGTGAAGAAAATGAATACTCTATTATTTTTGTGAGACTCAGTTTCAGTGTCTGAATGCATAATACACACAAACATCCCTTTGCTAATCCTCAATATTAATGACATAAATGGTGCATCTGGCCTCAGTGACTAAAAAATCCCACTTCGCAGTTGTTATTTGCTTTGTTATAGCAAAATTCTGCTACTTTTTCCCAAAGGTATTCCTACTGCCGTCTGTGCTGGCCCAGAAAAGGGTGTGGAACCCAAAGTATCCCATTTGTATCCAACTACCCAGAGGAGTGAACTTTTCAGAGGAGGAGGAGGAGGAGGAGATGGAGGAGATGGATGAGGAAGAAAAGGAGGAGGAGGGTCACGAAGAGAAACCTGAAGTGGAGCTCTCGGGTTTCTCTAAAGTCAGCCATGACCGTCCACCAAGCACCACCCTTTACCTCTTTGGTCGCACAGGGAGAGAGAAAGAGGAGTGGTTTCGTCATTTCCTGTTTGCGTCGGTGGATCCACAGAGGGAGAAGGAAAGTGACAAACAGAGGCCTGGCAGATGTGTGTCCAGATCGGGTATGAGGCACATTAATGCATTAGTGAGGAGATGGCATCTACACAAATGCTATGTATGTCTGGATTATGGATTACATGCTCCAGTTCATGCATTTCATTCCCTTTTAGTGAAAACACAGATTTCATAGTTGTCTGGATGTTAGAGACACCATGAAAAAATCATTGGATCTATCATTTGCCACAGTTGTTTCTACACACACACACACACACTTGATTCATTATGTAGTACAATGCATTTTGTATGTTTTTTTTCTTATTTACTAACCCCCCTTTTTTAAATTCTTATTATTGAACGGATCATAAAAGAGTGCCCTCCCTGACTCTCTAAATTGTCTATAACAGTCTTTAGCAGGGATGTCAAACATGTGGGCTGCGGGCTAAAATCAGCCCGCCAAAGATTCCAATGCAGCCCACAGGATGAAAATGCAAAGTACAAAAATCACATTGAAGATATTAACAATCAAATTTGCTAAACTTGTTTTATCTGGGGTCAATATGATCTCAAGTAAAACAGTAGCATAATAACCTATAAATAATGACTCCAAATTTTAATATTGGTTTAATGTGAAAAATAACATTACATTATAAAACTATTTACATTAACAAACTATCCTTTAACAATAAAATATGACATACCTGAACAAATATGAACAACCTGAAATGTCGGAAGGAAATTAAATGCAATTTTAACAATATTCTACTCGTTACTAAATGTTTTGTGCCTTTGTAGATCCAGTCTCTAATGCACGTGTATAACTGATAAATTGAAACATAATATTGTTACAGTTGCACTTATTGAATTTTTTTTTTTTAAAGATATTTCAGTTTTTTCAGGTTATTCACCCTGTTTTATTTGGATAGTTTGTAAATGTAGATATTGTCATAATTTTGTGTCTTGGGGATTTTTTTGCACTAAAATGAAGAAAATGTTTTTACTTGACATGATTTATAGGTTATTGTGTCATTATTTTACTGGTCTGGCCCACTTGCGATCAAATTTGGCTGAAAGTGGCCCCTGGAAGAAAATAAACTTGACATCCATGGTCTGTTGGACGATTTCTGCATATATCAAACTAGGATTTTATTCAGGTCAGCATTGCCTCCTTTTGCTTCCAGGAGACACATCACAGCCTCAGACTCTCATCACCCAGTGCAATGTCCCTGGCAGTAGAGGCTGCAGCAGAGTGGGCAGCAGTGACAACGATGTCCCTTCCACACCCCCAGCCCCTTTAATGGCCTCAGTCAGTGTGAGTCAGCCGTACAGTAGTGCCAGGGGTCTTTCAATACTAGACTACACCCACTACATGGCACGTCTTCTGACCATGGAGGAGCTAACCCCCCTGTCCATCCCTGGAGCGAGCAGCGCAGAGTCCAGTCCCACCATCAAAGTAAATGTAAGTCATTTTGATTGAAATAGATTAAGACAAACCCAGATTAATTTATTGACAATATACAGTACACGCACCACACACTGAAATTTAACTTCTGCTTTTAATCCATCGCTAGAACATGCAGGAACACACCACAGACACAATGCCAAAGGGCACATCCTGCTGGTCCTTGGAGTCAAACCAGTGACTCTTTGGTCTCAAGCCGACTCTCCATCCCTCAAGGCCACGGCAAACTTTCAAGTATTGATCAGTGATGGAATCAAACTAACCACCTATTCTCTACTAAAGTACAAATAAAAAACATATATACTTTGAGTTTTAAAATGTTATGCTCCTTTATACTACTCTAGATCTAGATATGGTACATTTGTCCAAATGTGTTTATTCTGATTGTCTGTGGTGAAAGCAGGTGTGTTTGTTTGAACTTTTGAAAAGTTGAGTTTTACAGTTCAATGCTTCTTAGAGGACAGTAACGCTATATGCATGTAATGATCTTATAGAATCAGTGTAGATTAAACTACCAACAGCATATGAAGTACTTCAATTACCACAAATGTAAAACATATACAGCAGTTAAATAAACCATGCACATGCATGCAGCAGTTAAATGAACATCCTATATGGTAAATGGACTGCACTTATATAGTGGTTCTCCTTGGTACTCAAAGCCACACATTCACCCATACATCAGTAGGTGGCTGCTATGCTAATGAACCATACCAGACCTACTGGGAGCAATTTATGGTTCAGTGACTTGCTAACAGACACTTTGACAGAGGAAGCCAAGATTTGAACCACCAACCCTTTGGTCACTGGACAACCCATTCTACCAACATGCCCAAACCTGCATGTCAGTGATAAAGTTGACGTGGCCTGTCCATCTCAGAAAAATCAGGAGATCACTTACTTTTACTGTAAAGTCTGGCATGTACGTATATGAGCTGCTGTCACTGCCGTAAGACACTGACTATTTAACTGCACATGGATGACTCTTTATACTTCATACATTCTGATAAAGCTTACGTGCTTTATCAAAATTGCAAAGCATTTCAGAGTTCCTGTATGTTGCATGGTATTTTCTATCTTTGAAAAACAAACAAAAAAAAAAAAAAACCAAAAAACGTGAGCTCATTTTGCTCATCTCTCTTACTGCACTTCTGTGTGAGTGTTGCAGTTCTGTCTGAAAGACAAAATTCTGGACAAAACATACATAGCCTTGACCTGTCCACAGTAACAACCTATAAAATGTTGTAAATCTATTGACATTTGAGCCACACAAAGCATATTCAATATCAAAGGTAGTTTTAACTCTTAAGTTCTCTTCCTTTTGCAGTGTCTTTATTCCTGCTCAATTCTTACTTAATTATATGTTCTGCAGTGTATTTGTGACCCAGCAGAGGAGTCTGGGAAGGGCCAAGCTGCGTGGGCTAATGCTCTAATTGGACGAATCTTCTGGGACTTCCTCCGAGAGAAGCACTGGGCGGATGTGGTCTCCCACAAGATCCAGAAGAAGCTCAGCAAAATCAGAGTGCGAACAATTTTAATCATGGAAAGTTTTTAACTGTGAAAGTTACTGAAGAAATTGAAAGTCAAAGAAGAGGCTAAATATTTTTAAACATTACTGTTGCATTTTAAAATGGATGCTGATGTAGTTGTACAACCTTTACAGCTGCCTTACTTTATGAATGAATTGACTCTGACTGAGATGGACTTGGGATGCTCGATGCCATACATCACAGGTACTTCCAGACCAGAGATCAACCCCAGAGGTGAGTTACAGAGTGGAGCTCAAACACCACAAAACCTACATGATACTAGAAAGCATTCAGAGAACATCTGCAAAGGCTGTTAAACACATAGAGAGAATTATGGGCTGTTATGCATATTTTAGTTGAAGGTGCAAAACGCACACCAGAGAAGGAGGTGTTGGCAACTCATTGAACAATTTGCCAGAGAGGAAAAAAGTGCCGCACATTCCCGAGTTGTCAGTGAAGAGGTTTTTTTTTTTTTTTTTTATTATTGTGACAACGGTTCAGCTTTCAGCCTTCCTCAGGTCACGTAACAAACAAAGTAGTGCATTGCCTTTTAAATGGATGCTCAATTACTCCCACCTGGTATCCAATCAAGCTCCCACAGGTGTGCAGGCATCCAAGTAGTGTTCAACTAAGGTCACCACAATAGATAGATATGGGCAAAATGCTTTACAAATGATAGTCAACATTAAAAAGCTTTCCAAGTTCTCAACCCACGTATACATGATGACATCTTCACATCAAAAGAAACCAAACGAAAACATATATACACATAGGATCAAAAGACAATATCATAACATCAGTCCTAATGGATCATCATTAAAAATATCATCAGTTGATCAAACACTTAATTAATCTAAATACCATTTACAAAAAACATTTTAGATCCAAGTCAATATTCAAACCATGAGGTACTAAAGTTCTAAGATGGTGAATCCAAAAATGTTCCCTTCATAATAGTAACAAATCGAGGTCTCCACCCCTAGGGGGCAGAGTCACCTTCTTGTGTTATGCATATTTATCACCTGTGCCATGGATGCCATGATTACTCCTGTTTATCCATTTGTTAGCAGTATAGAGTTCGTAGTTTTTTGTGTCATTTCCAGATGACAGTCACTCCAAATAATTACATTTGGCTATAATAGGTCATGTAAATTCCCAAAATGTAAAAAAAAAAAAAAAAAAAGAATCTTTTGGTCAAAAAAATAAAATCTCTCATCTGTGATATTGGTGTTGTTCTATAGCCTTTAGGTATTTTTTTGGTCTTAGGGTGCTTACAATTGCCATCATTACCACTGATCTTAAATATACAAATATAGACAAATTGGTTGAACTTTGTATTGTAAAAAAAATACTGTTTCTCACTTAAAATGTCTTTTTTATTTCACTGTTATCTTCACCTTTGACTTTGCAATGTCAAACTTTGGTGGTGCAAGATATCGACAGTATAACTGCTGTATGCAAGGAATCCCAGGCTAATAACTGGATTTTTTTTTTTTTTTTACCTTTGATCTTTCCTAGAGAGGAGAAAAAGTAATAATCTATAGTTACTGTCGTCCAAAATTCAGTATGACTTACAAAAAACAAAACAAAACAAAAAAAAAACAACAACCTTGGATTCTCAGTTAAAGGCAGGTACAATACAACTGTGTCCTTAAATTAAGCAGGTGACCTGTTGCTTTTGAGATCACATTTGTGAGGCATGGAGCATCAGAGCAGATGTTGTTAAATTGTTGTAATATCCAGAACTGGGGAGGCTTAATACCAACACTTACAAATTTAAGACCATATTGCTTTTTTGTGAGTGCTTTAAAACCAGGCATTCTGGTAGTGCATTAATGACAAGCGTTTTATGTCTATCAGCATGTGTGTGTGTGTGTGTGTGTGTGTGTGTGTGTGTGTGTGTGTGTGTGTGTGTGTGTGTGTGTGTGTGTAATCTGAGAGACCTTTAGCTCCCACCTTCAATTATTCATGGTGGGATGGATATTAGAGCAACAGACTCAGAGTCTGGGGTTAAGTCTGAGTCACAGGTCCAGACCCAGGTCAGGTACTAATGTAAACCCTTGTGGACTCCCAGACTTTGCCATGTGTTCCCTGAGGTCTGATCAAAATCTACCCTGTGGGGCAGGTTTTTATTTAATTACAGTTTTTTTTTTTTTTTTTCCAGACAAACAGGTTGAACATGTGATTGACAGCTGTTATTACCAACTGCTGATTAGATTCTATCAGACACAACCCAGACATGACTCTACAGCTCGATTCTATGGGACACAGAAGTTCAGACAAGTGGTTTCACTTCTTTATGTCACTATAAAACAATGTCTGGTTCATCTTTATTCATATTTAGTATGAACTGAGAAGAAAATGCCACATAAAGGTGTATATTTTCAGATTTTGACATGTTTCACCATTTTGCTCCTGCAGGATTAATCTTCCCAAAATATACTTATCTGCAATATTTATTGGCAAGTATGGAGTGGTGTCATTTATTGCATTAAATATATAATATGAATTTATGCATCCAGTCTCACAGTCTAAGCAGCAGTAAGTGCAGATAATACTATGCACATGGGAGTTGTTGTATTCACCATCATTATAGATCAAAGTCTTTAGTATGGGCAGGAGGTATTTTGGAGGTTAATTCATATTCCACGTACTTATAAGGTTTTTTTAAATGAAATATTCACAAAGCAAAACCAACATTATTGTTAGTGAATGAGGTACGACGGATCAAAATCTGCCAAACTATTCTAGCTATTGTCAGATTTTATGCAGAATATATTATAGCTTTAATCTCATGCTGCAGGTTTAAGTCAATTAGGTCATGAGTTGCATCCTTGTGCTGCTTCCACACAGAAAGCACATGTGCGTTCGTTTCCACCGCCCCGTTGTTCAGGCTGGACAGGAAGACAAGTGCTGAGAGTAAGGTCATGGGTTCAAAGGTGAACATCTGTTTAAGGGAGGAAAGCACAGGCCTCTGCTGAGAGCTGCCTGTGATCTGTCTGCACAGCTGCGCACTTTCAAAAGTCATGTGAGTGTGAGCAAACACACCTGCTGAAAGGCATGCTGGGAGTGTAGCTTTGTCCTGTCCTCCCATACTGGGAGATTTAAGTGGTATCTGCCAAATCAAATACACTTGCAGGAATTTTTGGCAATCTAATGGCAATATCTGTTATTTGTTCTAAAGTTTGACTTAAGTACTGTATACTGCAGTACGCATTAAAAAATGTATGCATAAATGTAAACAAACTTTCCCTGTGATTAACTATTTATACAAATGATCAATGGTAACAAAGAGCTGGAAATATGGAAATTAAATGGTCAAAAAACTTAAATATTTGATTTCATAATCTGAAACCAACACGAAATCATAAATTTTCACTTAACATGTTGTATCATTAATATTACATTGTTATTATTTAGTTTTGGTTTTTAGGTCCCTACAAACATATGACAGAATATATATCTTTCAACTGAATGGATGGTAAATGATAAACTGTGTATTAGTGAGGTTTTAATCAACATTATGTCGATTAAAGCGAAGAAAGATATATCTGTGCATGTTAACACTGTAATATGAACACACATTTTGGTCACGCATGTGTATTTGCTCTCATCTGTCAATAAAATGGGATAGACATCAAAGCTGTGAGTCAATAACTTTGGCCAAGGAAGACAAAGTACATCAATTTTGTTTCAGGGAGGAAAAAAAGATGGAATTACAAAAGCACATCTGAAACTAGACCAATTCCACTCTTTCTAAACAGGGGAAATTTGTGCATTGTCTGATTTATTTAGCAAGACCAAATATTCTGTTAAATGTAAGAGTAACAGTAAGACATATGGATTTACTATATGATTTTAATGGTTCTTATATGATGTGAATGTGTGCTTTGTCTGTATTATCAGACACTGTCAATATGTCGCCATCTAGTGACAAATGTAAGACCTACACCTCTTCAATCACTTAGGCTAAATGTAGCTTTTCATGAAGGTCTTGAGAATTTTTTATCATTTTATAATCTCAGTCACCCACATGTTTAACATCTGAACAAAGGAGAATGGACTCAGAAACATAGTAATGACTTTCTCCAGTTTCCATCATCATAACTTCGGTCCCAAAATGCAGGTCTGTTGATAGAACCAAGGGTTTGTAAAAGTACAACAGGAGCTCGAGCCTTTAGTTACCAAGCTGCTGTGTTATGGAATCAGCTTCCACCTAATATTAGAGAAGCCCACACAGTCTGTACATTTAAGACGAGACTGAAAACATTCGTCTTTGAAAAAGCTCATGGTCAGACTAATTAAAAACACACTGAACCTACAGTTCAGTTGAAGCTGTCCTAGGAGTCAGAATACTGGGGGAAGTACAGAGCACTGACTCCTATTGTCCGTTTCTGGTTCTACGTTCCGCTTTACTCTGCTCATATCATGTATTATATTTATTGTACTTAGTCTGTTCATTACCATTCACCTGATGTCCCTTTAACCACTCCCCTCTGGAGGAGTGGCTATTGTCTCAGTTATAGCCACTTGGAGTTCAATGACGGTGTCCAAGCAGACTGGATGGACCTCCACACCCTCACCTGTATCTACAGAGTAGATTGACCCCCCTCATATCATAATAGACTGGGACCACACCCATAAATGGACGTCCATCAGTCCTCGTGCATCTACAGTCTGTCCATCCATGAGAGTGGATCTGTCCTTTCACTTTGGTTCTCCTCAGGTTTCTCCTTTCCCACTAGGTTTTTTGGAGTTTTTCCTGCTGAGAAGGAGGGTCTAACGGTGGGGGAAGCCCAGGACATTAATTAATTTCAATCATATTCTATATATCTGACCCCTGTTTTTGTTTAAATGTTGTTTAACCCTGTAAAGTCCTGCGAGGCAACGTTGTTGTGCTATAGGGCTCTACAAATGAAATTGAATTGAATTGAATAATCTGAGTATTTGTTGCCTCATTAAAAAGCATGAAATACTTCAAACATAGTCTAAAACATGGTCCTATTTATTATATTTTTTATAATGGAGTTCTCTGCAGATTTTCTGGAAAATCCTCTGGTTTCAAAGTTATCTAAAATGTGTAAATGGATCCATACTTCCCAGGAAATATGTTGTACGACAATGATGGTAATAGTGATAAATCCAATTTCACATGGCATTTTTTAAAAGGATTAGTAACAATTGCATACAGTAAATATGATGAGAACTCTGATTCCTTTCTACCAATAAACTTTCAGAGCTGCCAACTTTTCCAAAAACTTTGGAGTGAGATTCTGTATGACCTAACAATTACTTTTGTCCTCCTCTTCTCTGACCCCGTCACCTCGTTGTCTTCACTGTTTCCACCTGGGTCACTCAGTTGCTGTCTCCTCCTTCCCTTGCCACACCTTTGGTCCATCCCTTTCCACCTATCTGTTCTGTTGTCTCTCACTCGCCCTCTGCTCTCTGCCCTTGCTCTCCTGTCACCTTTCACCTACACTCTCTCTCTGTCACCTGGCACTTGATGAGCGGCAGCTGCCACTCATCAAGCTCGTCAGGCTCTGGGTATATTAGGGTTCTTGTGTCACTGCTTCACTGTTGGATCGTCTTCTCTGCACCAGTCAGATCTCCCAGCTTTTGTTCCTTTACCTGTCTCTGTGTTTGACCTGTTCCTGCCCTCTATTTGACCTGTGCCCCTCCTGACCTCGCTTGCTGTCTTCTCTCCTTTTGGATCGGAACCTGCCTTCCACCTGTCTGCGTCCTCGGCCTGCCTCCTCAGAACCAGACCTGCCCTTCGGACCCCACCATCCCTGCCACCTGACCTGACAGACACAGACCACCACTGTTAATTGACCCTTGGACCACCCCCGACCATCCACTCTGTGTTAATGGGCTGCTTTCTTGTGTTTCTAATTAAATCAACTACAAACCAACTCTGAGAGTGTGTAGCATTTGGGTCCTGATCATTCCCCTTTGTGACACACTGTTTATCACCTCCTAAGTTCATGTCATTATATATTGAATGCTTTTATGTTGAGTGTAATTATCTCCCACGTAAGTGCAGAGCTATATGTGTTTGTGTCGTTTCCGAAGCCGCATCTGCCTCGAACTTTGTCCGGAAGATTTCTCTAAGGCTATTACTCCGATTTTCTGCAAACTTTGCATGATTGTACTTTGGGTCCATGCGGAGGGCAGAAAGGAAGATGGTTGACCTTGACCTAATTTCAAGG
>JAPSES010026891.1:0-13031 GCA_029822895.1 Maxillicosta whitleyi
CCCCTCTGCTGTGTCTGGTGAGGTGGGTTCTCCCTGGCATGTGGCCCCCCCCCAACCCCCCCCCCCACTGCCACTACTCAAATACAATGATGATGATGATGATGATGACAGGAGAGGAGAGAAGGGCGAAGCTGCAGAGTGAAAATCCTCTATATTTTCTATATGTTCCTCCAAACCCAGTGCAGTCCTCATAACCCATGCACCTGGGTTCTTACCTTGTATGTGTCATATATTGTCTGTATACATCTGTATTTGTTGTACATATTTCCCATCTGTAGCGTTATCTGTATCTGTAGCATTATAGCGTTAGGTTTGGTACATTTCAGTAGTTTAAGGAGTACTACAGTACTATGTGTAGATAATATTTTACCCAATTTTTGCACATTATGGCCTACATTTTAGGATTTTGTGTGATATTTATATATATGTTTTTGTACTAAGTGCATTTGCTTCTAAACTAGTTTCCTATTCTATTCTATTCTATTCTATTCTATTCTATTCTATTCTATTCTATTCTATTCTAGGCTGTTCTACTGTATTCTATTCTGTTATATTCTGATTTATTGTATTCTGTTCAACTGTATTCTATTCTGTTCTATTCTACTGTATTCTATTCTATTCTATTCTATTCTATTCTATTCTATTCTACTTTATTCTCTTCTCTTCTCTTCTCTTCTATTCTATTCTATTCTACTCCATTCTAAAATCTTCCTCAGTGAAGATGAGTGGAGTTACTGATCAGCTCTATCAGCACCCGTTGCCCTGGTAACCCACTGTCAGTCAGGTTTATTTATGCCCTACATGTGTAGAATTCCAGAGGTTATTTCTGGAAAGTTAGCAAAAAGTGAAAGTGGTTCAAAGCAAGGACACGGCTCTGTGCTCCACCCTGTCCTCGTCGAGCTTCTCCTTCCTGCTCGCCTTGCCTCCGTCTTCTTCCTGTCGGGACACAGTGGGCGGGGTCACGCCCTTGTCAGTTATTCGGGCCTGTAAAATTTCTGCATACACTCTGCTGTCAAACTCCAGGCTCACAGCACGACACGTAACTGAATGAAGACTAGGTTCACTCCTGATTCAGTGCACGATGGTGGGCGTTGGCTCAGTTCACTCATGTCTACCAGAGCTGTAGTTGATGCAACTCAAGATGATTATTGACTCATCTATCAATTAATTTAACAATAACTGATTTAACCCAGTCTTACTTTTGTGGCTGTTCTCAAATTAATTTTACTCCATATTGCACCTTTCTTAAGTAATTTATCACCATTTATTGAAATATTATCCTCTTCATTTTTATGTTTTTTCAGTGTAAATAATGTGTTTTCCTACATTTAATTCACTGTTCATGTGGATGTGTATTAAAGTTCAGAGTAAATTCAAAAGTTATTAGAAAAAAATCAGAAAAAGTGACCTTTTCATCAAAAATGTCTTGAACTAAACATAAAAATAAAAGTCTCCATTCACTGTCATTGATTAAACTCTATTGGTTTTACTGCTGGATCAATGGACTCACTACGGAGCCTCTGAATGTCCAAATGGAACATATCTGATGACCATGAAGACATGGCAATTATTTAGATGTATTGATAGGATTAGTGGATCAATAGGTATTAAACAGTCAAACATTATAGTTTAGTAGGTGGTTGTGGTCGATGGTGGGTCTTTATGGGTTAATGTTAATTTTATAAAAACCAGAGAACAGCTAATGAGACATGGTTCATTTACAAACAATGATCACAAAAATGCAAATATAGTATTATGGATGGATGAATGGATGGACAGACAGACGGATGGATGGATGGACAGATTCTAGCACTGATTATTTAACTGTAACCATTATAACCAGTACTGTATCTTGAAAACTGCAGCCAACGAGCACTTTGGATTTATTTATTTATTTATAAATGACATAACTTTAGCCAAATTTCACTGCTTTTATTCAACAGTCAGTTTGCGTTTAGACTAATCCAATGGGTCGATTCCTTCTTTGATTTCAGGAAAATCTATCATTTTCTTTGTTCCTTATTGTTGGTGTCATACGACCTTTACCATTATAAATGTATACCTGTGGTTGTAGCTATTTCATACATGTATTTATTTCATATGTTTCATATTTGGTAGAGTGGGTTGTCCAATGACCGTAGGGTTGGCGGTTCAAACCCGGACTCTGACTGTCCACGTGTCCTTGAGCAAGACACTGAACCCTAAATTGCTCCCAGTAGGGCCTTGTATTGCAGCAGCCACCCACTGTGTAACTGTTCATTTCATTGTACATGTGTAATGTACATATTCTATTCTATTCTATTCTAAATTTTTATTTTACTATGTTAATAGTTATAACTACATATAATGTGAATAAAACAATCTCATTTGTAAACATGTCTTCTGCCTGATTTACATCATATATATTTTCATCTACCCTCATGAGTTAACCACCCATCTGATTCCACACTGCTCACACAATGTCACTACTTCTCCATTTTTTACTGTTGTTTTTAATTGAGAATTTCTAATATATATTAAGCTATTCTACTATTTTGCTCAGGGGCAAAAGGGAAAAAAACCCCACTCTAGTCTAATCCAATGCATAGTAGGTGTAATGATATAGAGAATATTGCCAGTGTCAATTTAATCTCAAATATTTCTTGCGTATATTACAGTGAAAGACATGATGAAATGTAGAATGTCACTGTTCACAATACCAGAGGTTTGTGTTGTTTTCCCCTTTGAAACTCTGCTTATTATATGAGGCTGATTTGATAATTATCATGCACTTGCAATGTGATTATGATGCCAAATAATTCCACATGAGCATCATTAAGATCGCATTTTGTGCCAAAATCAGATTTAGTTAGATATTCAGTTGAGAGTAAAGGGTGATCACTACCAGCGAATTGGAATGTTAATTATATCGAGCCATTTCACTCGCTGTAAATACACATTTCTGCCCTTGGGAAGACATTCTTCACATTCTTGCTCATTTTTAGAATAAACTTGTCTGTCTTTTGTCAGGCATGCAGGACTGCTCTGTTATTCTTCCACATCATGTAAAAACGATGTGCATTTGACGTGTCTGACAGACAACAGAAAATCTATTTTTAAGCTGATGCAGTCAATGTAAAAAGAGAGATAGTGTTATAGATCTGATTTGTCTGGTTGCTCAGAGGGATGCTGGGATACAGCGAACATGAAACACATCAAGGAATAATCACCAGTAATGGTTGTAAATGGTAATAACCACAGCTTGGTGATTGCTGTTGTTAGTGTTCATAGTGTTGATGCATGCAAGCATCTCATAATGTTTTTTGCAGCTCAACTAAGCTTTGAATTTTTTTCAAGTGGGTCCCATTTACATGCTGAGCCGCCGTCCTGACACTGGTTCAGGTCTTCTTCAGGTTAATCTGCCTACATGAACCTTTGACTGAGCTGCTCTGTTTTCATGAATAAACCAGCTAATGCAATATTCTCTCAGCCCCCAATCCACAGAGCAGGAAAAAAACTATAATAGCATATTTTCTGTACATGCACTTATTATAAAACTTCAAAGTAAAGGTGTCGTGATGTTAGACTTAACCAGGATATGGAACTAATGCCATGACCCGTAGTAGGATCAGCCTTCACAGCAGCTAGTTTATACTGGTGGGTTTAGTTTTATTACCAGCGCTAACAGCACTAAGAGCAGCTGGGCCTGGAGCTTATCGCTAATACCAACCTTTTAAAGTTTCAATGTGAGATATTTAGCGACATCTAGAGGTGAAGTGACAAAGGTGACAGTGATGCACCTTTATACTGGACACTACCGGTTATAAAACAGAAGATGAGGAAGAAGTTAATTATTATGGTATATACCACCACAAATGACAGTTAAACATCCTATTGTTAGTTAATGAAACCATGATTTATATTTTTACATTTTCATATGGTGATAATCATTATTATTTTGATTATCAATCAAAGTCATATTTTACTTTCCATCCATAAGAATACTGTCATGACCCCTCCCTCCTGGCCATATGGGCTGTTTGTGTTCCTTACATTTGTGTGCAGGTGGTTTTGGGGGCAGATCAGCGTACATGTGGGGCACGTCTGCGCCTGTTGTCCCACGTCTAATTATACCTGTGACAAGGTGCCAGTCTCTGTCTTTCCGTCAGGTTCAGGCTCATCGTCAGTACCAGACCACCTGTATCTATTCATTACCTTTGTCTTTTGTTTTATACCATTCGACACCCACACTCTTTACATTCACTCCCCTCAACACTCACCCCATTACTGCTACCACAGATACCACACCCCATACTGTTGTTATTGTGGGCATCCTTTTGTCGTACCTAGAGCCAGCTTATGTTCCTGGTATCTGTTGGACCCATCCGCCCAGTTCATGTCCTCATCACTTCTGGTACCACTGTTGCCTCACACTCCACATTTTCACTCCTCTTTCAGTTCTTGTTTTTTTCTCAAGCTTCTTGTGTTCTTTCTTTCTGATGTTCTATCACTGGGGTTTGCTCCATCTATCACCACCACTGTCTTCTGATGTTTATCCACCACCACTATGTCAGCCTGATTGGCCATCACCATCTTGTCGGTCTGGATCTGGAAGTCCCACAGGATCTTGGCCTGTTTGTTCTCGGTCACCTTCGATGTTGTCTCCCATCTGGACCCTGTGAATACATGTGCAGCAGCACAGCGGTATGCTGGGTAGCACTTCTGTTAGGTTCTGTGTTCAATCCCATATTGAACTGGAGTTTCCATTGGGACTTTCTGTTTCCCCCACCATGTCAGTGCCCTTGACCAAGGCACCGATGTAGATCTGGAGTTGGTCCCCATGTGTGTTCAACAGTAGCCAAGTGCTAATGCTAATACATACAGTAATAGGATTTACCTATGGGGTAATAAAGTGGGTTAACCTTTAAATTCTACTCACTGGACCTTTAAAATCCCAGAACTAAAGCTTACTTTTAATAGTGACCTAAAAGTGTATCCATTTGCTAAAATTACATCAACTGGCTTAGGACATGAAAATCTACATGATGAACTAATTTCCATTTTTGCCTTTATACTCCATTTATAGTTTATAGATTGCTGCAGTTGAAATCTGAGCTTACAGTTTCATGCATTTAATTATTTTTCAGAAATGTTTTTGTAGATGGACTTATGAGTTGTGGAGGAACTGGTTTAGCTGTCTTTTTCAAATAACTCTTCTAACAACTCTAATTGCCCCTCCCACACACACACACACACACGTTTTTATTATGTTTCT
Organism: Maxillicosta whitleyi; assembly: GCA_029822895.1. Taxonomy (NCBI): domain Eukaryota; kingdom Metazoa; phylum Chordata; class Actinopteri; order Perciformes; family Neosebastidae; genus Maxillicosta; species Maxillicosta whitleyi. The sequence continues at coordinate 5,255 of JAPSES010026891.1, forward strand.
CTATGTTGAATTGAGAAAGTTAAAGTTGAATTGAATTAAACTGGACTCAAAGATGGCAGCTGTTCAGTTCAGCTGGTGCATATGTCTATTACAGTGGGAAAGATATGCAGAAATACTAAATACATTTGAGAAAAAGGTTAAGGCTATGTTCAGGTGGTGTTTCCCTTTCAATGGGAGATAAATGTGCTTTAATTGAATACATTGGGACTAATTAGCTGTTTTCCTGGACTCCCATAATGTGCTAAAACACAGCTGGTAGCAACAGGTAGACTGGACCAACATGACCACATTACTCCTCAGTCTCATTTGGGAAAATCCCCAAAAGAGCCACTTTAGGATGGAAAACAGTAACACAAGGCTGTATTTATTTAACCCTGTTGGCTTTTTCAGGACTCAAGTGCATTGCTAATCAATAACAGGTATGCTGTAAATAAAGTATGGTGTTTTACTATATTTTTTTGAGCAGGTACAGTACTCATTGAACATATCGTCATTGACAGTAATGGTAATATTGTGATATCTTCCAAAGGGAATTATATTAGTATGGGACCCCTTTTTGTAAGAGGAATGCTGATAATTGTATTAATTAAGACCCAAACAGTCATAAGTGACCAAAGCCATCTACTGATGTAAACCATGATGTCCACTAAATCTACCAATACATGTAAATAATTGGTGTATAATATAGTTTTTCATCTTTATATGGTCATCTGATATGACTACTTTAAATGTTCAGAGGTTCCATAGTGAACGTAGAAACACTCTCATCTTCTACAAAATTGATTCACCAGTAAAACCCATGGTGTTGGATCAATGACAGTGACTTGGTTTATATTCAGTTAATGATATATTTTACTGAAAAAGTCACATGTACTTTAATTAATGGATCAATAATTATTCAACTTTTTGTATCATTAAATAAGTTTGGTCGCCAGTGGATGTTTGGGTTAATGACCAAGCTATCTATGTGTCATCAGACTGAGGAGTTGTAGATTGTGATGGTAGTCGGCATGAGGAATCTATTTTTATGATTATTTTTTGCAAATGAACCATGTGTCATTGGCTGTTCTCTGGTGTTACAACTAACTACAGCTAACATTAATCCCTAAAGACCCAAACACCTACCATCGACCAAAACCACCAACTGAACTAAAATGTTTAATACATATTGATCCACTAATCCTATCAATACATGTAATAATAATTATTATTATTACATATTACAGGTGGTGGATAAACATCAGAAGACAGTGGTGGTGATAGATGGAGCAAACCCCAGTGATAGAACATCAGAAAGAAAGAACACAAGAAGCTTGAGAAAAAAACAAGAACTGAAAGAGGAGTGAAAATGTGGAGTGTGAGGCAACAGTGGTACCAGTAGTGATGAGGACATACATAATAATAATTATTATTATTACATGTATTATTATATTATTATTATAATAAGTGTCACCTTTTCATGGTCATCAGATATGACCCATTCAGAGGCTCCGTAGTGAATGTAGAAACACCATAAATCTTCTATAACATTAATTCACCAGTAAAACCCATGGAGTTGGATCAATGACCTTGGATGGACACACTTGGTTTATGATCAGTTTTGATATATTTCACTGAAAAAGTCACTGTTTGTTCAGTTTTCTCTGTTTCTGATATAATAACCCTCAACTTTAATCTGAGTTTTTATGAACATCTACATAATCAGTGAATTAAATTTAAGAAAATACTTATGTTTTACTGAAAAAAAAAAGCAAAATAAAGAAAATAATATTACAATAAATGGTGATAAATCACTTAAAAATGGATAAATATGGAGAAAAAAATTATTTGGGAACTATCACAAAAGTAGCACTGGGTCTTTATGGGTTAAATGTGACGTAAATAAATAAATGAGTATTCTACACGTTTGGATCTGAAGCAGAAAGGTGCAGCACACATAGTATAAAGGGTCTTTCCATAAAGCTTGAATGTAACAGTGGACAGTGTTAGAACATGGAAAGGCAACGTTCCACTTATAATCTTTATTCCCAAGTAAAATTCCTCCTCTCCCAACATGATTCAGAGCTCTTTCACGTCTGAACACTTCGGCAGGCAAAAAGGCTTCTATTTCTTCACATTTCATCCATCTCACCTCGGGGCTGATGGAATCCATCACCTCTTCGGAGGCCTCTGACCTGGTCTAGGCAGTCCAGTCACGTCTGCAGGCCCTCAGAGCTGTCTTAAACACTGCACAGATCATCTGGTCCTCGGCTGCTTTGATCTCCGTGAAACGGCACCGGCTTCTCACAGGCAAAATCCATACAAAAGCTTTCGGACTTCACAATGCCGAACCAATCTAGCAAATGATTGTGGGATATGAGGAGCCTTTCAAATGGTGGTTTGATTTGCACCTCCTTAGTGATATGGACTCTACAGAAGCAACCAAAGAAAGAAAGAAAAAAAAAAAAAATATATATATATATATATACACAGACACTGGGCGTATTGCTGACTGGGCGGCCAACAGAATACAAATGTATACTTTCATATATTTTGGCCCCTGGAGAAATGTGTAACCTCGTGCACCAAAGGCACAATGATCGGCTGTGTACTACAGAGAGAAGCTCCTGACAACAGATACCAGTCTTCTGTTTATTTTCCCAGCAGCATTTAGTCTGTGTCCTGGGGAGGATAAGATATGATGTGATTAATAATTGGGTAGAGTGTTTCTGAAACAAAGGTGGTTGTTGTAGCAAATTGTGCTTTAATAGAAAGCAACAACCAGGGGGAAACATAAATAAACATCCAACAAAGGAACATATGAATTCATTCATATCAAAACAAAATGTTTTGGAATACACATTAAATAAAAAATAAAACTCTACAAGACTACAGATTGGACTCATACAGATTCAGGCAAAGACCGTATCTGTCAAGCATTAATTTTTAAAATCAAAAGAAGACATGCTTTTCACTGCAGTAGACAGTTGGCTGTGTAGTGGAGAAAATACAAAACAAAATCCCTTCAGTGCCTGTAAAAATTGCAAAAAAGAGAAAGGTTTGGATGGTTTTGGTCTTCAGCAAGTGGATTTTAATATGTTGCAAAATGAGCAGGATAAAAAAATGTGATTGAATCCATAAAAGACATGACAATGAAAACAAACCCAAACCCTTCTGTCACCTACACCTGAGTTAATAATTGCACAAATATTAAGAATCAGATAAAAGAGTTTACTGTATTTAATGAAACAAAATAAGTGCAGGTATTCAGTTTCTCTTTAATATAATATCAGTCTAAACCTGTCAGTGTTTTTGCCATTGATCTTGCAGTTATAAGACTTAAATCGAGTGTTATAAATATTATATGTTTATACTGCAAAGAAAAAATACATCTACATGTTTTAAGGATCCAATGCTTCTATCTCAAGAGACAGTTTAACCAGTGATGGTCCTTCAGGGCCTTTACTGACCTACATTTATAACCTATATTGTTCCATGATGGTATATTATATGACTCCCAATAGTCCATTCTCTTTATTTCATAGCCTTTCTCTGGGTTGCACTATTTCTACTTGTGTTTGTGTATTTTAACCCTTTCATGCTGAGCAATATTTTCCTCTGAATGACCTGCCCTACTCTGCCTCTGATTGGCTCATCAGTCCTCATGCCTAAAGTTAACCATTGTAATGAGTGAAGGCAGCGATTATTAGCCAATTAGAGGCAGAGTAGGGTGGGTCATGGCTTCACTATCCTAGAAAAATGAGCAATTTGGCTCAGGTGCAACTGAATGATGCAGATTGGAGTGATTTAGAAGTGACTGTATGATGATGACTGAAAAATAAGTAGGTATATGTTGTATACTCTGGACTAAACCACTGATTACGGAGCCTCTGAACATCCAAATGGGTCATATATGATGACCATGAAGAGATGAAAAACTGCATTATTTACATGTATTTATAGATAATAAGTTCCTTACGGCTTTTCCTGAATCACACATTTGCATCTTGATTTGGCATGGGTTTTCACATCGGATGCCCTTCCTGACACAACCTTTTGTATTCATCCGAGCTTGAGACCGGCACAATGAGACACTGCACCCTTGTGGCTACAGGTATAAGGATGTATAGCGTAAAGGACCTTTCTCAAGGGGACACCTTCGTCTTGAACCGGCAATCTTTCGCACCAAAGTCAGTGGCGTAAACCACTAAGCTACCCTAACGGATCCACTGGTATTAAATAGATCAGTAGATAGTGTTGGTCAGTGGTAGATGTTTGGGTCTTTATGGGTTAAACCTTATGACAAATTACCAAAAACAATCCTTTGAGATTCAACAGTAAGACTTCCTGTTCCTCTCGTCCTTATGTTCAGCCTATTCAAAGGCAGAGGAGTTGGCAGTGAGTCAGGGAGAGGGCTACTTTAAAGTTTCCATAGACTGGTTTAATCAATTTAGTAAGAGAGAGAACATTGTGTTTGGGGAAAGTGAACAGAGAAGCCACTGCAGCAAAAATCAGCCAAATGCATTTATGTCGTTGCCATTGAATTGTAACTTTGAGCAGCTGAGCACTAATTTCCTGAAGTACCCACACTTAAAAAAGAAAAAAAAAAACCTTAAGAAGCACCAAATGTACATAAATCCCAACTGTTGAAGCTGAATAAACCTCATTATCATTAATACAAATGAATACTAGACTTAACAGATGGATGACAATTGAATATTTCCCAAAACTCTATTGTGTGATACTAGGTTATAGTTACAGATGAGTAATGATTAAATATGCATCTCAGTGTCACAAATACTTTTATACATTTCTAGGATGTCCGATTTCAATCTGCCTAATGCTTCTTGGATGCATTTGCACTACGTTTCTTTAAATATTAGATAGACATCCGATCCTATACGCGTCATTTAGCAGAGCAGCAGCCATAAGAAAACTAATCATATAATTGAATTCACCACAGGGTAGAAGAGGTTAAATATTATGGTCTGTTTTAATCTGCAAAAGTGTCATGCATTAAACTGAATTTAAGGATAATTATTTAGTTTTCAGCATGAATATACTACACCGATGTAATTGTAATAAATAAGTTAAATATTTCGGACTTTTCTACTGAAGATCTGAACATGTGCGGCGCTAACGCGTCCTCTTTCTGTTGTATTAAAGCTGAAATAGTGCAGGTCACGTGTCTAATATAAGGTCAGAGTGTGCATTATATCAGCACATGCACAACCTACTGTTTGATGACAGCAGTGTGTGTCTGCCTTTGTGCGTTTGTGCATGTGTAGTGTTGTTTGTACAGTAGTTTATACTGTATAAAGCTCTTTTGACCTTGCCGCTGCGTCTTCGATTTTCACTACTCATACCGACTCTGACAAATTTAATGTGGTGCATTGATCAAGCCGGGATGGAAATCAAAACTCCCTCTCCCACCCCCATCACTCTACAACTTTCAACCCCATGTTCATGTTCACACACACACATACACACAAGTAAACAAAAATGCTGATTAATTGCACATTGTAGTGGATGATAGAGTGTGACCTCTGTTTCGCCTTTGCTGTTGTCATTGTCCCACAGCTTGAAGGATGGACATGAGAACACAAACCAATGATCTTTTTCCCATCCAGCCCAAAGCCTCTGAGCCTGAATAATTCAATTTGTATCCACCAAAGCTGCATTTGTCATAGCTGCTATGTGCTCTCGGGCTCTTTACCCAGCATGCTTTGCTCTATACACTTTGATTCACCACATTCAGCCCAGGTTTCAAGAGATCAGACTGCATATGGGGAGAAGGGATGAAGGTATTTCTCAGCACTCGCTTAAAAAATAAGGCTCCCCTGTTCTGTTTGAAATGTTATACTGCACAGAACTGAATAATTATCACAGTTTACTGTCAAGAAATCCATTGGAAGCTGCTTCATATCAATTTTATATGTGCGGTTTTCTTTTAAGAATTGGAAATATAAGCCCTAACGAGAGGTCATGAATGAGACTGAAAGCTCCTCAGGAATTAATTAGAATATCATGAGGAATAATTACTCTTTGGTAATTTGCATGGCATGTTTTCCTAATGTTTGCATAATATAAACTCCAACATTAAGGAAGTGTAAGCGATTCCTGACAAAGACTCTTGACATTGAACCTCCAGCCCCAAATGAAATTTCGCTCTTTTCTGTGTAGAGATGAAATGATTAATAAATTAATCGATTACAATAAATATTCAATTAGAATTTTCCTGAATCATAGCTTTGTTTCCTTATCTCTTTCATGCATGAATTATGGGAACCTTAGACAAGATTTTATTTCTTGAGTGTTTTTTATCCCACTTTAGGCATAAAAAAAATGTGATTGATTTTTTTTTTTTTTTCAATTAAGCTATTTTGCGTGGAGTTACAAAAAATATCCACTCAGCTGGACACCTTTGGTTTAATTTTTGAAGCAAAGAATGCAACATCAAAAGTAATATTCTGAGAAAACTACGAAATAAAAACATTTTTAATGCAGCTAATCTGATGGTTTCTGTTATTTTAACACACTCTAATACTAGTTATTTCTCACTTCATAGAGATAATATGAAAAAAAAAACATGCTACCAATCTTAGTTCCACTTTTGTGTTTCACATGGACACTTGTTTTGATGCACATAAGAGGACAAAAATGTAGAAAACTTTTATATGTTCTTTGTTGGAACCATCAGTCATTCCTTTAAACTTTTAAGCTTTCACACAAATATTAAAAACATTCATCTTTTTTTTTTTGTTAGTTCCATCTTAACCTTCCTCGCTTTCTGTTACTATTTCTTATATTATTGGGTCATTTTTGACTCATGTCTTAAATCAGCTGTAAAATACACTAAAAACAATTATCTATCATCCACTTTCTTTCTCATTTCTTGGTTACATTGTTAGGCTTCCTTATCCATGAAAATATTGGTTTTAATATTTTAGGTGTTCGCCTCGGGGCCATTTTTTTGTCAGTATATTCTTCGATATGTGCTCTGCAGTCACCAACTCTATACTGAACTGACCTCATATATGTGGACATGTCCGTCTTTACTAGTTTTGTTTTTGTGTAGGTTTACTGGATAACCAGCAAAATAAGAATGTCCCAAAGCTCACATGATTGTTAGAGGAGCTGACTGTCAGTGCATTGGCTGACAGCACTTAGGATTTCAGCTTTGGCTCTAATTATTGCTTTTAAGTCTTATTTTTATAGCTGGGTCATAAGTGCATGTCAAAATTTACTGAAAAAATAAAAATAAAGATTCTATTATTTTGTTGAAATAGAGGATCCTGACGAAGTCAAAAATACTTGATGCAATTCACAAATGTTATGTGGTTCATTTATGCATTTAAAACCTAAAATGGGTAGACGCTGACCTTAATACAAAAGGGAGGTGAAGTTGTCAGTAAGTTGGATACAAATGTGTTGAAAACTGCAGTGTACATAATGTCTGTATGTTATCTGACTTCTTTGTTGTTACTTATAGGTATTTCTATGTATATGTTATTATTGTTGTTGTTATTTATGCGTAGATATATAGATATGTGTAAATATTTATATATATTTTTACTTTTATACTTTTTGTGGCTCTTTCAGCTATTTCTGGAACAAAGGACAAGTGGTTTGACATTTTCAGACATTCGTTTTTCACATATTCAGATAATAATTGAATTGAATTGAATCGAATTAAATAGATAATCGATTACATAATAAATTAATAGGTGCAGCTATATATATATATATATATATATATATATATATATATATATGCATAATTTTAGTTCAGATTCAG
>JAPSES010026901.1:0-13030 GCA_029822895.1 Maxillicosta whitleyi
CCACAGTGCTTCAGTTTCAGCTTCACAGTTTGTCTTTTATGGATTGGGATTGTCTCTCTCAACTCACCATATATTTTCACCATATATTTTTTATTGGAAACTTTTTATTTTTATCAGTTACTAGAAATTTCAGGCGACTTCATTCAAATTCCAGACGACCCCACATGGGCTCCCGACCTCAAGGTTGAAAAACACTGGCATAGGAGCTACTCTTACTTGAACTTGGCTCAGTTTTTGTTCTTCAGATACAGTTTCATCTTGATTTTTTTCATCCAAATGAAAAATTTAACTATACACTTTTTTTGTACTGTTTTTGTCTGTGTGCAGCTCACTGTCAGCAGGGCTGTAAATATGGAAAGTGTGTCGGGCCAGACAGATGCAAGTGTCATCCAGGATACACCGGCAAAGCCTGTAACCAAGGTAGCAAACACTGTGTGAAGCCATGCCTCTTTGTGCTTTCCTACAGGTTTGATTTCCCATCGTGCCGCAAAAGACAGCAGACACACATTCCTGTCATGCTTGTTTGACCCAGGAAGGCGTGTTATACCTGAAGACCCCAAAACATACACACACACACACACACACACACACACACACACACACACACTGCTGTTTCCAAACTTAGACCAAAACACATACATGTGGGCGTACTCCACCCACCCACCCCCACACACAGAAACACATAGAGTTAATGCACTGATTAGAGGCTACATTATGACTCATATCCTGACTATAAAACAACATCTGGCTTTAAACTGAGGTTTTACACTCTGTAATATAACACTACACTCACAAGCACTTAGCATACTCTTTGGGATGAGAAAAGCTGCAGGTCAAAGGTTAAACCTACAAGTTGACAAGAAGATTGAAAACAGAGAGAAAATGTGCTCCAGGTTTAATGTTTAATGCTTGCTCTTTGCCCTATCTGTTTTCATTTTGTGTGCGTCAGACCTGAATGAGTGCGGTTTGAAGCCTCGGCCCTGTAAGCATCGCTGCATGAACACGCCAGGAAGCTACAAGTGCTATTGTATGGATGGATACACACTGCAGCCGGACGGCAGCTGCAGGAGTGAGTAGACACACAGGACACACACAGTAAGCTAAACATTAAATAATCTGTCAACCAAAGCACACACACCATACACTTTAAACTGTCCAGGTTACAGTTTAACAAGTTGTAAAGTACAATAAAAACAAAACAGTGGGCAGACTTTATTGGACAAAGGGGATCTTCTGGTACCCCATGAGTCTGTAAATTACAACGTCTTCCTCTGTTCTTTATTCGGCCTCCTTTAAGTTTTAATTAGAGCTGCACAAATTAATTAGAGTGAGGATGATGAAGAAGGCTCCGCTGACACTGTCTTGATTGTGTGAAAAGATTTTATTAAAAAAAATCTGTGATCAAACAGGCACCATGGTCTGCCTGGAGTGCATTTGGCCAATATGAATACCCCCCCCCCTCCCCTCTTCCATACATTCCATGCAGTTATGTAGGTCTGTTTTTAAGTACACTGTGTCTGGACATCTAGTTTGACTAAAAAAGGACATCGACTTTCTACAGCCAAAGAGGTGCCGATAACATGGGCTCAGGACATAGAAGGCAAATCAGATACTTCAGAAGCTACTGTCTGCTTATAGTTTTATATTATAGTATTATATATGTTAGCCAGTCGAGCTGAGACGAGCTGGTGCCATAGAAGTGGAAAAGAACCACAGGAATACTGAGTAGAGTAGAACCGGTACCATGGAGTGGATAAGCGTCAATAGAGGCATCCCACCCCCACCCCTACCCAATCCACTGGTCCTGTGGTTAACCCATCACTATTGAGGGGGGGCTTTATGAACAAAATGCCCTGCATTGGAGCCGGTTCACTTTTTTCACTTTGCAAGAGGAAACAGGAGGCTGTTGTGATAGAGTGGACAGTCGTGCACATCTGTATCTGAGTCTCCATCAGAAACTGGTTAATCTTCCACAGCGGATCTGATGATCTGTCATGGCACACGTATGTGTTTGGACACAGTGCTACAGTGTCACTAATCTGAACAGTTTGAACTATGTCTGACCAAATCCGTTTTTCATTCTATGATGTTGTCTTCATAGATGCCAGAACCTGCTACCATGCAAACTGTCAGTATGGCTGTGAGGTCATAAAGGGGGAGGTCCGATGCACTTGTCCATCGCTGGGCTTACGTCTGGGACCAGACAAGCGCACCTGTGTCGGTCGGTGAGCTGCTGGGAAACAGACCTTCATCTGCTTGTAATTTTGTTTTCCATCCATCATCCAACTCTCCCTTTTGTTTTTCTTTTCACAGACATCAATGAGTGTTTTTCAGGTGGAGGTGTGTGTCCTCACCGTAGGAAATGTGTGAACACGTTCGGTAGCTTTGTATGCAAATGTCACCTGGGATTCAAACTGACGTACATAAACGGACGGTACAACTGCATTGGTGAGTCCTTCACAATAAAAGCCCTGGAACATCTCAAGGCTGAGTCTTTAACTCATAAAGACTTAAATAAAATATCCAAAATCATCTACGGAGCTAAAATATTTAATAACGTCAGAACCACTGATCCTATTGATACAACAAAATAATTGATGTAAAATGCAGTTTATCATCTTTTCATGGTCATCAGATATGATCCTTTTGGACATTCAAAGACTCTGTAGTTGCCATGGAAACCGTCATTTTCTTCAACATTGATTCACCAGTAAAACCCATGAAGTTTGACAAATGACAGTGATGGAGGCAGTTTGATATATTTTAGTGAAAGAGTCACTTTTTTATGTTTAAGTTCATCATCAGTAAATTACGTGTAGGAAAATACCTGAATTTTACTGAAATAAAATGCAAAATACTGAGAATAATGTTATGATCCATGGTGTGGAATCACTTCACAAAGGTTAAATACAGAGAAAAATGTGCGTGGGAACTTATGCAAAAGTATCACTGACTTGTTGTGGGTTCAGTTTTAATGTAGTGGTAGTGTTCCAGGTAAGGTTCCAGGTAAATCCTCAATTTGTAGGAGATAAAAAACACTGGATGAAAGAACGCATGACATCAAACCTGATTGGTCCGATATAACGTAAAGTAGTTTATAACCGTACAACATGAACAATAGTATGGAAAAAAGCTAAACCTGGAAATTATAACTTACAGTTTTAATTTTCATCTTCCATTGGTGCCTTGCTCATAGCCGCTGAAGTCACGACAATGTCACATAGTGTATACTGAGTTACTATGGTAACCAGCCTGCAGCACGAAGGCAGTGCACCAGTGGCCAAATTGACCCAAACCACACCAAGCTGAAGCAGGTCGACGTGATACCACCAAGATGTTTAAACACCAGCCACATGATGAATGACTGAAGTAAAGGTGCAAACACTCATCCTCTCTCTCTCTCTTTCTCTTTCTCTCTCGCTCTCTCTCTTTACAAGCAGATAAGGACTCTCGGCCATTCTGTTCTCTGAACCCAGATGCTCCAGTGTGCAGATGTAAAGATGGCAGCTGTAAAGGTAACAGATCAAGATAAGACTTTATTTATCCCAGTATTAACATACAACCAACAAGTGCAGAGAAAAACACAGAGGAACCACAAATGAGGGAAAAATGAAAATATAAAGAGTAAAGAAGAAATTTGGTATTTATATAAATATAGAATTAGAATTAAAGTAAAATATTATTTACATATTTACAATGTGGTCGCACATGCATGTACAAGCATGGTTCCAAATTAAACGTAAGTACAGTGTGACTCTACAAATAACCAATCAGATGTCCCCACAAATCAGATTTATCTGAAAATTATGTTATTCATTCTTTCATGTTTTTGAAAATTTGCATATATGTTAAAAAAAAGCATTTCTCTCATTTTCTTCAGCCTGTGAGTCAGACATATGTCCGACTTTCAAGATGCAGCTCTCCTCAGATCTACTTTTATTCCATTTTTTTCTATTGTTAAAAACCAAAGAAATTCTCTTCTGTACCTCTGAGTGTCACATTAAGTTTATGTGAATTAGAATGTAAACATTTTCTCTGTAAAGCTTGGTTTGCATAGAAGTAGAACGACATGGGTTTTTCTAAGGCTGATTTTTGAGGCCTATTTTTTTTAAAAGCACGTTGACCATAAAATACAATTGAAACACTCAGATAAATAAGATTTTTATGCAGCAATAATACATGTTCACATATTACTCATATATCATTTATTGAACTTCAGGTGCCTGATTAAATATCTTACATTTTTACTACTGATCAAATATTGGCTTTCAAAATAATATTAATTGATGTTTGATACAGGATACTTGCTGCATCTGATTACACGTACTGGTTTTAAGTGGTGTGTGTTTTCTGTCACAGCTGTCCCCAAAGTTACTGTGGAGCCACAAACACCAAGAACAACAACTCCTACTATTACTACTACTATTACTGCTACCACTACTACTACTACTCCTACTACTACTACTACTACTACTATTACTCCCACCACCACTGTCACTACTACAAGTACAGCTGCAATGACTACTACGACTGCGACTCCCACAACAGCCACTTTTACATCTCCAACTACTACTACTACAACTATTACTACTACTACTACTAGTAGTACTACTGAAACTCCCACTACTTCCACAAGTATTATTCCAACCACTACTATTACCAGTACTACTCCCTCCACTACCACTACAACTACCACCTCCTCCACCACTACAGCGTCTACGACACCTCAGCCAACCACCACTATTCCAACAACCGCAACAATAACAACACCATTAACTTCTACAGCAGTTACAACTGCAATTCAGACAACCACTGCAATACCTACGACTGCTGTTCAAAGTACAAGAGCCACAACATCCACAACTGAGCTGGTTTCTACAACAATATCAACAACAACAACAACTGTGGCTACAACAGCTGCCACGACAACTACGATGCCCACCACCTCCGCTACCACCACCCTCCCAACAACGACGGTGAACAACAGGATCAATAAGGAGGTGACGCACAGACAGAGAGGAGACGTGCACAGTAAGAGCGCAAGATGTGAAGCAGATTCATGCAGCTCGACACTGCAGGTGTGTGTGTTTACCTTGTCTCTGTGCGTGTTGCAGTCCCACGACACCCCAATCACAACCAGGTGTGGGAGTTTGACATCGAGTTGGGAAACACAGCCGAGGAGTTCAGAGATGATGCAGGTAAGCATGGATATGGGCCTACGCTGCCGTGTGTTAACATACTGTACATACGAAGGGGAAGCGAAACGTTCTCAGATGAGCGCTGTGTCACCAGTGATGAAACTTGGAAAAACCAGTGGATACTGGTTTGACCCAGAGAGTAAAGCAAAGTAAAAAAAAATTTTTAAAAAAAGAGCAGCATCCAAAAGGAAAAATTCAAGGCAATAAATAAATAAAATAAAGTTTTTATTCCATTTGTCTACAGTTTTTTGACTCTCCCTTGTACAGTGGACCCCCGTGGGTGGACAATAGAAACCTATGGTAATTAGCTAATGCGTGCAAAACCCCAGGTAACCTCCAGCTTCGTTTCCATAGTAACCACCTTCTTACTTCTCCCTTTAACGTCACTACCAATCTTGGGACCTATGGCTACGAGATCACACCAGATCAAGTCTGTACGAAACACACGTGAGATTCTGAACTGAGCGAGCGACAAACAAAGAGAGAGAGAGAGAGAGGGGCAGCATCTGTCTTAGGCATTGTGGGAGGGATTTCGGCCAATAGCATATCGGCATCTTAGTGATGCCGTGACACCAACCAATAGCAGACCAGCATCTTAGTGTGAGCGTGGGGTGAGGCGAGTGACTCGCACAGTCGTACGCACGCACACCGACCGCCAAGTTTGAATTTTAGAATTTTTTTACCGCATGAGAGAAAAATGCCATAACAAGGAGACAAAAAAACTTCATATTCCACTTCGTAACATGAAAAAAACGTAAGGTAGGGATGCCGTAACCCGGGCGTCCACTGTAATTTAGAACTCTGATCATATTGAACACTTCTGATACAAAGTATGAACTTACTACAACTTACTACGTACAGATGAGAGCTACTCATTCATAAATTAATGAACATATTTTAAATGTCTGAACATTCAGTTATCATGGATGTCATGCAACAGAACCAATGAACACGTAGTAACAGTAAACATCCTAAAATATTTATAAATAGTTCAATTCCACTAGGTAGTAAAAGTAAAAAACATATATATATTTGATGATTTATAGCATTCTTTGCCTGTTTCATATTCAAGTTGAACAGTAGTTTTGCTTCTGTCCCTGTGTTTGGTTTCAGAGGTGGGTTTTCTTCACTGTACATTTGATCGTGGTTTGTGTGACTGGACGTCAGACTCAGAGGGGGATCTGCATTGGGAAACATCTGTCAGTCCTGCAGGTAAATTGTTCTGTCTGTTGGATTCGTTTTAATTGGAAGCAACATGGACACTGACAGCTTCTCCTCAGGTGAGCGTTACCTGTCCGTCCCACAGCTGAAGGCAGGACAAAGGACCGTCAGAGGAGCTCGATTGTCTGTCTTAATCGTCCCTCCCTGGAGCTTTGGTGACCTGTGTTTCTCCTTCTCCCATTGGCTGACGGGACACCATGTGGGTGTGCTGCAGCTCTTTGTCAGGAAAAAAGGGCGGGACCAAAGGTATCACAATCAATCAATCAATCAATTCTCTGGACAGTAATAATCTTTGCGACTTATGTCTGGAGTGACTTTTTGTTGCTAAGTGATAAAAAGTGCTTAAACTGTGTGATCTAGACAACATGATTATTAAATTCAATGCATTTTTTCAATAAGACATAGTGACAATTGAGCAGCACGTTGAATGGATATGAAGGTAAGAGATTATTTTGATTGGCTGTTGCAGATATGGCCCCGCCCTCTGGTCCAGAACAGGTGGACATGGGTGGAGACACACGCAGGTTAACTTGATAGCACACTCTGTGGATAAGGTGAGAAACACCCACACATGAATAAGGTGATGTTAAATAAAACAAATACATGTCATTCACGTGTACAGTATTTTTAAGTGTTGAATTAGAAAATCTGTTTTCATGAACACTGATACATAAAATACAACCATGAACTGTCACTGAAGAACAGACTCATGATAGTTTCATTGACTGCTACTTTGGAGTTTTATTTGTATATAAAGTATATAAACCCTAGTGTGTGTGTGTGTGTGTGTGTGTGTGTGTGCAGGTGTTGTTAAAGGCGGAGCGTCGCAGAGGACAGCGGGGACAAATTGCTTTGGACGACGTCACACTGAGACGAGGAGCGTGTCGGTGACATCTGTTTGGTAACAGGACGCCGGTTTGTGCAGGAAACACGAGTTAGAGACAATTTAAAGGCTCATGCTGCTGTTCTTTAAAATCACAAATCATAAACTGGAAACTCACTCCATGAACTTTCCTCTGTCCTGATGCTCAGAGCGTCTCTGATCCTGTTGTGGCTTCGACACAAACAGGTTTCATTTCCTCTGAAGATCAAAGGGAAGCAGTAGATGTAACATCGGCAACTGCAGATTAAAATATTCTCAGGGTTTAACATGTGAAAGGTTGTTATTCAGTACGTTTACAGCTGCAATCGAATCATTTTATTCAGTCGATGAAACAGACCAATAGTTGAAAATGAAAATTCATCATTCATCATTTTTATCTTAAAATGTGACCTTTTTAAAACTGAAATCTGTTTGAAACTAAAAGGTTTTGTCATCTTTATCTAAAAAAATAATAATAACTTTAATTTAATTTTAGTTGGAATATAGTAGTTGTGTTTTGTCCTTGAATTTTACTGAGGTGTCATGGTCCTGATGTTGGACAGACATGACTTTGACCAAAATCATTCAGGTCATCCTTGCGACGAGTCCTCACTGATGCAAACTTTGTGACATTTTGTGAAACCGCTCTTGAGATAATTACATTTAAACCTATTAAACCTGTTGAAGACTGAGCAGCTGATAGAAGATGCACACTGGAGGTGCCTTATGTAAGATTCCAAAAGAACTGTAGTGATTGATTGAAGTTAAAAAACCATAAAACTGCCATAACAAGACACTTACAAACACCTGTGTTTGTCTTTTGCACTTTCTTTGTCAGTAGATATGAAATAAGTCTTTCATTTACATCCAAAAGTCTTAAACCTGTAGAGCAGGGGGGGTCAAACTCATGTTGGTTCAGTTCCACATCCAGCCCAATATGACCTGAAGTGGGCGGGGTCATTAAAATAATAACATAATAATATATTACTGATATCAGTTCTACAATTATATGTGTAATTTCTATGTTTTAGTGTGAAAAAGGTAAATCATTAAAATATTTACATCATGAACAAACATGAATTTTTACAATTTATTCCATTATTTGTCCTCAGTTTATCATTTTCACATGTTCATTATAACGTACAGATCACAGTGGATCTACAAATACACTAAATATTTAATAACAGGCAGAATATTGGTACAATTACACTGAATTCTGTTGAGACATTTCTGGTTGTTCATATTTGTTCAGATTTTTCACATTTTTTGTAAAAGGCTAGACTGTAAATGTAAACATTTTTGTGTAATTTTACTTTTTTACACTAAAAAAAAAAAAGGAAAAAAATCCGTTTTCATTATTTATAGTTTATTCTGATAGTGTTTATTGGTCTGACCCACTTTAGATTGAATTGACTTAACATCTTTGATTGTTTATATCTTCAATGTAATTTTTCTGTTTCACTCATTCATCCCACGGGCCACATTGGACCCTTTGGTGGGCTGGTTTTGGCCCCCAGGCCACATGTTTGACCCCCCTGCTATAGAGGATCCTTGTCTCTGTGTATGTTTAACCCATAAAGACCCAGTACTACATTTGTGTTTGTTCCCAAATGATTTTTTTTCTCTCTATTTAACTTGTATTAAGTGATTTATCATCATTTATTATCATATTATCCTGTGTATTTTGCATTTTTTTTAAAAGACTATATGTGGTATTTTCCCATATTTAAATTACTGATCATGATCTTCATTAAAACTCAGATTAAACTTGAAGGTTATTTTATCAGAAACAGAGGAAACTGAGGAAAAAGGGACATTTTCAGCAAAGATATTAATAACTGAATGTAAAAACAAGCGTCTCTGTTCACTGTCATTGATCCAACTCCATGCACTGGTGAATCAATGACGTTACCATAGAAACACCATCATCCTCTACACTGTAGAAAATGACTGCGTTTCCACGGTAACGATGGAGGCTTTGAATATCCAAGTGGGTCATATCTGATGACCATGAAAAGACGGTTAAAATGCATTTACACCAGTTATTTATGTCATTAATGTATTAAAAGTATTCGTTTATCAACAGATATTAAACAGATTAAAGCGTTTGTTTGGGTCTTCATGGGTTCAATGTCTTAAACAGTGTTTTGAAGGAATAAAACTACAAAATATAAAACTACGTGATAGGGACAACGGTTTCTACAGCAACTTTAACTTCAGACCCAAGTAACAAAAAAAAAAAAACTATAAACAAAAACACGCCCCCCCTCCCTCCGTAAACCACGTCTGTCAGTTCAGGTGTAGACGCCCCGCCCCAACACTTGACCTATGACCTGTGATTTCCAGCGTCACCTCCAGAGAGAAGGGGGTGACACCTTATGGCTCTAAGGTGTGTGTTAACATCTGTTTTCCAAGACAAAAAAACACACACACCTATGTTTAAGCACGGTGAAGACAGACCCTGACAACATGCCCCCCCCCCTCGATGTGCCATTACTTCATTTATCAGAGCTGGACGTGTGATTTACTTCACAAAACAGAAGGCAGAAATAATAATAAATAATAAACCAATAATAAATTCTTTTGAAATGTTTTATCGTGTGCTTTGCATTTGTTTAAATCCTTATTATTATGTTTATATTTTTTGTGTGATGTGAAACTGTTTTTTATGTATTTAATAAGTGCAGCACAAGTAAAATGATCATCATTATTATTATTATTATTCCACTAACTTAATTCTAACCTCCAACAAACTCCAGGTTCCTTAAACATACATTTCATTTAAAGCAGGGGGGTCAAACATTAGGCCCGGGGGCCAAAACCGGCCCGCCAAAGGGTCCAATCCGGCTCACAGGATGAATTAGTGAAATACAAAAATTACACTGAAGATATAAACAATCAAAGGTGTTAAAATAATTGTAGGTCAGATCAATAAAACACTATCATAATAAACTATAATTAATGAAAATCACATTTTTTCCTCTTTTTTATGTAAAAAAAAAAAAGTTAAATTACATAAAAATATTTACATTTACAGACAACCTGAACAAATACCTACCTGTTATTAAATATTCTGTGTATTTGTAGATCCACTGTGATCTGTACGTTATAATGAACATGTGAAAATGAGGAACTGAGGACAAATAATGGAATAAATAGTAAAAATTACGCTTTTTTCTTAATAAATTTCTTTATTGTTCATGTTTTTAAAGGATAGTTTGTAGATGTAAACATTTTAATAATACAATTTTACTTTTTTTCCACACACATGTAATTGTGGAACTGATATCATTTATAAATTATTATGTTATTATTTTTAATGACGACCCATTTCAGGTCGTATTGGGCTGGATGTGGAACTGAACCCCCCCTGATTTAAAGCCATGGAGACTAAAATTACATGTATTCAATTTGTAGGTCATATCCTGTGTTCAGTAACTAAAGGCTCAAAACAGTTCTCATAAGGACATTCACACACACACACACACACACACACACACACACACACACACACACAGAGTCAGTGCAGGGCAGCTGGAAACATGATGAGTACTTTACTGTGAAGTGGGATTCTTTGGTTTATGAGCTAAATGTAAAACCTGTGATTTAACTCTCTCTGCTGTGGTGTGTGTTTTAACCCTGTAATTACCAGCAGGTTCCTGAACGCCTCACAAACAGCAGCCGTAGTCTAACACCATCTGCTGGTGAACATCAGGAAATACAGGACACACAAAAGCACACACACAAACACACACACATAAACACACACTGACTCCAAACCTCATTTAACCCATAAAGACCCAAACATCCACTGACGCACACCGTTAAACACCCGCTGAGGCATTAATCCTAAGAATACATGTGAATATTTGGCGTAAAATACAGTTTTTTTCATCTTCTCACTGTCATCAGATATGACCCATTTGGATGTTCAAAGGCTCCAGTTACCATGGAAACGCCATCCTCTTCTACAACATTGATTCGCCAGTAAAAACCCACGCAGTCGGATCAATGACAGCGGACGGACACATGGGGTTTAGACCCACTTAGACGTTCAGAGGCTCCACGGTTACCATGGCAACGCCATTAACTTCGACAACATTGATTCATTAGTAAAAGCCGCGCAGTCGGATCAATGACAGCGGACGGAGACGCCGCCTTTAGACGCGTTTGGGGTGTTTAGAGGCTGCAGTTGCCATGGAAACACCGTCATCTTCTACAACATTGAGTCACCAGTAAAACCCATGGAGTTGGATCAGAACCAGTGGATGGACACGCTGCGTTTATGTTCAGTTAATGATGGATTTAACAGAAAAAGTCCTTTTTTTTCTGTTTGGGACAAAATAAACCTCAGCTTTAATCTGATTTTTAATGAACGTCTACATGATCAGTGGATTAAATACGAGAAAATACATGATTTACAGAAACAATACAAGATAATAATATAGTAAAATGGTGATAAATTATTTGAGGATAAAGAGAAAATTACATTTGGAAAATAATAATAATAATAAGCAGGAGTGGATGTTTATGAGTTAAAGTCCAAAAAGCAACAGGATTATCTAAAAAAAACAAAAAAAACATCATCTATCTATCGTTCTTTGTTCTTTCTTTCTCTCTCTCTTTCTATCTATCCATCCATTGTTTGTTCATTTGTTCTTTCTTTCTCTTTCTATCGTTCTATCTATCCACCCATCCTTTGTTTGTTCTTTCTTTATCTATCGTCGTTTGTTCATTCATTCTTTCTTTCTCTCTTTCTTTTTATCTATCGTTCTATCCATCCTTCGTTCGTTGGTTCCTTCTTTCTCTCTTTCTTTATTTCTTTCTCTATCCATCCATCCTTCATTCTTTCTCTGTTTTTTTCTTTCTATCTATCATTCTATCTATCCATCCATCATTTGTTCATTTGTTCTTTCTTTCTATCTATCATTCTATCTATCCACCCATCCTTTGTTTGTTCTTTCTTTCTATCTATCTATCGTCGTTTGTTCATTCATTCATTCTTTCTCTCTTTTTATCTATCGTTCTATCCATCCATTCTTTGTTCGTTCATTCTTTCTCCCTTTCTTTCTCTCTATCTATCTATCATCCATCCTTCATTCTTTCTCTCTTTGTTTTTTCTATCTATCGTTCTATCTATCCATCCATCATTTATTCATTTGTTCTTTCTTTCTCTTTCTTTCTTTCTTTCTTTCTTTCTTTCCATCCTTCTATCTATCTGTCTATCTTTCCTTCTATCTCTAGGATGGCTGGTGATGATGACATGATAAATGGAGCCTAAACAATATTATCACATTTCATCTTGAACTATGTGAACATTTAAACCATGATGAAACTCTGTGTAATTTTTTTTTATTATTATTATTATTACATTCTAACCCATTTGTAACTTTAAGATTCAGTGTGTGATATTTAGTAACATCAAGAAATACAAGAAATACAAATCAGACTGTTCTGATTCACCAGCCATGTAAAAATACCTGATGATCCTCTAATCCTATTGATACCTGTAAATAATTGATGTAAAATTCAACAAATATATAAATATTCAACAAATTCTATTATACAGTAAATTCTGTTGGGTGACCTTGTTGTGATGTTGGGCTCTACAAATAAAACGGAACGGGAATGAATTTAATTAAAATGCAGTTTGTCATCTGTTCATGGTCATCAGATATGACCCATTTGGATGTTCAGCGGCTCCATAGTTACCATGGAAACCTGTTCTTCATCTTCTACAAATATTGAT
>JAPSES010026921.1:0-13030 GCA_029822895.1 Maxillicosta whitleyi
GATAATAATATTGTTCAAACTGCACTGAAGACATTTCAGGTTGTTCATATTTACTCACATTATTCACATGTTTTGCATAATTATCCTTTGTTTTGGTGTAAATCCATGTACATTTTTACAGAGTTGTGAGTATTTATTAGATATTATTGTAGTATTTTACAGATTTGACCCACTTTAATTGAACTGTTCTGTCTATGACCCCTGAACTAAAATGATTTTAATATATTAGTTTAATTTTACATTTCATAAAGTCATCACAAGGGCCGGACTGGACCCTTTGGCCACCGGGCTGCATGTTTGACACCCCTGCATTAGTGCATCCACGCTACTGTGTACATCATTGAATTTGACAAAGCAAGAAAATGACAAGTTATTTACAATAAATGTCTCAGTTTTTATTTCACTCCAGTGTTCAGAAAATCTTTGTGAATAAATGCACAGTAATCCTCCAACAGCTGGAAGTCAGAAGGACAAACTACATACGCTGTTGGCCTGCAATAAATAATATGTTCTACAGTCAAAGTGCAACACAACTCAGGTGTAACATACATAAAAAAAAAAAAAGGATATGCTTCGAGTTTTCATTTGTTTCCATTATCTCACCACAGTGGACTTCACATACATGCTACAAGTGTGTCACCCCCCACACACACAAGTACTGATGCACTGCATTAAACACATCCATTATTCAGGAAATTGACCCATTAATCAACATTAAAGAAACAAACTTACCTGACTGAATGTCATGGGTTCTAAACTATTCCTGAGTTAGTGCAATAACTGATTAATTAAATGTACATTATAGCATGAAAATGAATGAGGACAGGTTTTACTGCATGCATCAGATCAATATTTGAGTGTTTCAGCCGTGTTCATTCAGCACAAGTTATCATTACAATTAAAAATAAATAAATGAATAAACACAAAGCTAATTATGTAACAAATCAAACATGAAGAAACTGTTGTGAAAGCAGTTCAAAATATTATAAAATGTTCAGCTACTAAACATTAAACATAACATTCAACTCTGATGTGTCATAACGAACAGCCTGCTGTACCTTTAGAATACTCAATACCACTAATAATAAATGATTAATAAATATAATATGGACTTCTATTATCGTTAAGTTAGAATCATTTATGTGCTGGCAGCTGGTAATTTTATTTTTTTAAGGTAGTTAATTTCTAAACAAGTCCATTAACCGTCTGTACATTGATTCCTGGGTAGAGTATTCAGGATTTCCATAAAAAATCATGTGCTTTTTTTTTTTTTATGCTCTATACCAGGGGGGTCAAACTCACGTTGGTTCAGGGGCCACATCCAGCCCAATATGACCTGAAGTGGGTCGGATCATTAAAATAATAACATAATAATATATAAATGATATCAGTTCCACAATTATATGTGTAATATCTATGTTTTAGTGTGAAAAAAGTAAAATTCTATCATTAAAATGTTTACATCCACAAACTATCCTTTAAAAATATGAACAAAAAGAAATTTTTGAAGAAAAAAGTGCATTTTTTTTTTTTTTTTTACAATTTATACCATTATTTGTCCTCAGTTCCACATTTTCACATGTTCATTATAACGTACAGATCACAGTGGATCTACAAATACACTGAATATTTAATAACAAGTAGAATATTAGTACAATTATACTGAATTCTCTTGTGACATTTCTGTTTGTTCATATTTGTTCAGGTTCACATTTTTTGTAAAAGGCTAATCTGTAAATGTAAACATTTTTATGTAATTTAACTTTTGTTTTTACACAAACAAAAAGTGGTTTTCATTATTTATAGTTTTATTATGATAGTGTTTTATTGGTCTGATGTAAAATTATTTAAACATTTTTAATAGTTAATATCTTCAGTGTAATTTTTGTATTTTACTAATTCATCCTGCAGGGCCTGATCGGACCCTTTGGCGGGCCGGTTTTGGCCCCCGGGCCACATGTTTGACACCCCTGCTCTAAAGGCTTCAACACAGTCAGCTGGTGTTAAAAAAAATAAATAAATAAAAACTCTTGGGCAAGGCATTACTGAGAGATCTGCACTGAGTAAATCTAACACTAGCCTGTGAGCAGCGTTCATAGTCATCCAGATGATAGAACCATATTTTAGTAAATTTAATGTTGCACATTATCTCCAAAGTCCAGATTTCCAACAGATAGCAGCGCCATGACTCTCACACACAAGTGGAGCTGTAAAACACAGATGAATTCACTCCACTGGGTTAAAAATACACAACTAACACTGTCTGGAACATGAATTTGTTGCTGCTATTGTCAGATATAATTTGCTGATTGTAACAAAAGTAGAAAGAAAATCACCAGTTATTTAATAAATACAAGGTTGTATTTATTACTGAGGTGAAAATGGGGTTTAGATGTTGTTTTTTAGCTAACCAATGGGTCAATGTTGCTAAAATACACTGTATTTCTCAAATATTTGCAGATTCCTCATCTCAGTAATGCACCCTTTTGAATTTACATACAATATATGTTTCTAAGGGTGGAGATTTTTACACTTTTTTTCATTTTTTTTTTTGGTCAATTTTTGAAAAGTGAGGAAATATGAGAGTTGTTTCACCCCAAAACTCTTAAACCTACAGTAAACACACACACACACACACACACACACACACACACGCCTGGCCTTTGGTTGTTTTATAACCGTGCATGAAAATGTCAAGAGTAAAACAAGACAATTATTAATTAACTAATGCAGATGGAAGTGATACAGAAGCACAGTGC
This sequence comes from Maxillicosta whitleyi, assembly GCA_029822895.1. Classification (NCBI taxonomy): domain Eukaryota; kingdom Metazoa; phylum Chordata; class Actinopteri; order Perciformes; family Neosebastidae; genus Maxillicosta; species Maxillicosta whitleyi. The sequence continues at coordinate 2,760 of JAPSES010026921.1, forward strand.
ACTTCAAGAACGTAAAAATACTATAAGATAGTTCCATTTCAGGGATTTTTTCCCCCTAATTTGGCACAAAAATTAACGTGGACTTGGTTGTGACGTCATAGAGCACTTTTTGAGTCTTATTTACATATAAATATTGATACAAAAATGAATCAATAAAATACATGTAAAATATGAGCTGTACCTTATTTGTCCAATATTGAAATACAGTTATATTGTTTTCATACACGTGGCTCCGTGTGTGTGTGTGTGTGTGTGTGTGTGTGTGAGGGGGTCATGTGACATAGTGACTAATACACTGAACAAATAACTCAAAGTTCACATTAAAGGCTTTCATTGCTTCTTTTTATTTTATTGTAAAAATATTTTTTTTTTTTTTTTTTTTTACCCAATAGATGACTATTACAGGGTGCTTGGTCTATATCCAATAAAACTTCCAGGCTTTTTCAAAACTTTTTTTTTTTTTTTTTTTACTTTATGTACTTTTATAGTTGTGTGTCTATGTTTATGCTTGATTGTACCTGTTGTGTTTAGTAGAAAAGTCAGTTTTAATAAAGATATGAATGAACGCATAATTTGCAGGAAATTGTGTTTTACTCACAGAAACGTTTATGAAAATGATTTTTTTTTAAAAAGTGCTTGGATATCACACAAAGCGTCACTAGAATCATTCCAGTCCATGGGTTAGTGCACTGCAAAAAAAAAAAGGGGGTATAAAAACAAGATAAAAACACTAAATGTGAGGAAAGTTACTCAAAACAGGTGAAATTATCCGTCCATGCAGCCAGATAATTCTTGTTTTAAGATGTTAAATCTAAAAATAAACATGTCTATAGATGTATGAACACTTAAAACCAGAAATTAACTCTTAAAACAAGACACATTATCTAACGCCTCTAAATCTAAGTGTTTTTATCATGGTAAGAACCAAATAATTTGCAGTGTGAACTCATCAATCAATCAAATATTTTATTTTTATGCGTTTCTCATCTCACAACATTATGTGCCTTTGTAAATACTGTGAAATTTGACTGAGAGAAACGTTTTTTCACGCTTTATTAAGACTTTCACACAAAATTCCAGAGTTTTCCAGGTCTGAAAAACACTTTTTAAAGACTTTCAAGACCTGCACAAGCACCCTGTATTATACTGAACTTTCAACAATCCAATTGTGTGTCTCTTTGGTGATTACTGTGCAATGATAAAATATGGCGACGGCGTCAAAAAAACACAGGAAGTGAGGTAAAACAAAACGAGACGATGAATTAAACACAGAAAAACAGAAGTACTGCGATATAGATGAATGTGAGCTATATTGACTTCATGCACATATGTATAGAAACGCATGTATTTATTAACACACAGGAATATAATGTGGTGGTTCTTCTAGTTCTATACAGGTCGATTCTACAGTAACAGAAACGATGAACTCGGTGACGATACATATTCAGCCAGTGTTTACAGTACTAGTAAATAGAGGTTCGTCCATTTGATAATAAAGTGGCTCAAAAACCTGATAAAAACTTTACATTCTTTACACTCTGAACTCATTCTATTATAATAATTCACCATAAATTATTTTTTAAAAACTGGTATTTACGTTCCCGTCGCAAACATTTCTGTCTTTAAAACAGACACACACACGTGGTGAGCGGAAGAGAACTGAATGATGAGGATGGACATGCGTAAAAAAAAACAAAAAAAAAAAAAACAGAATACTTCAAAATCTTTGGAATATTTGCCAGTGATCTGTATGTTCTGTATGTTCCAAACTGCACATATTCATTCGTAAATAATGCTACTGATGATACTTCACAGTTATGAGAAGGCAAAGTAGAAGCTGTTCAACTGTTGAGGATGTTTTACAGCACGTTTGGAACATACAGCAGATCTACGGTGTAGAAGTGGAGGAAATGGAGTGAAGCATTCTGCTACGTTCCACCTGTACACTCTGCACACACACACACACACATATATAACGATATATAGGACACACAGATTCCTCTAATCATTAAAAATGGCTCCCTCTAAAGATACAAGGGCTGGGCAATATATTCATTCATTCATTTAAAAAAACCAAAAAAAAAAACCAACGCTTAATCTTCGACAGTCGTGGGAGCTGGAGCCAATCCCAGCTCCCCTCGGGTGGAGGTGGGGTACACCCTGGATGCATCACCAGTCCACTGCAGATCTGACATGGTCACAGAATGTTCTTCACCTAAAACCTCTCAAATAATTATAATATTTCATGGATTTATTGAACAGATCTATTAAACACACTGAAGTGAAGGGTTTTTAAGACATCTATGTCTTTGGCTCAAACGCATCCGATACCATTAACCATTAACTCACTAAGACCGGAGGCAACATTTGTATGCCTTTATCTTTAAAACAGTGTGATGTTTCCATTGTTTCATCTTTTGCTGAAGTTTGAACAAATATTTACAAAAGATGTGTAATTTGTCAGTTTCATTTAGTCACCTGTCATGGGTTTCATATCCCTTTTATTAAATTAACATTGTATGACCTGTCTTGTGTCTATTTCGTTGAAATGAAACATTGTGTGAATATAATGTAATATAATATATGCCACTAAACAAAACGTGAATCAACGTTTAAGGTATTTTATTGGGTTACCCCTTAGCAAAAACACTAAGTTCTATCACACAGTATATGTTTGGTTCATAATGGAAGCGGTGGATCTGCTGCAACTGACGCCTTTAACCATTGTTTTGATTGAGAGATACCTAGTGCTAGAAATGACACACAGTGTATTTAGCAACTTAAAGTAGATACATGGAGCATATATCAGGAAAAATATGTGAAGATACAGCATTATCCAGCCCTAAGGTCCAAATACTTCATTTTATGATGACTTTCACCAAAATTCACATAAAATGTGAACTTGGGAAAATTTACCTCTCAACACTTGCCACTGACGGAACAACAGCCATACGTCTTGGCTGAATTCTTACAGGGCCCAGAGGATTCTCATACGTAAACATAACAGGTCAACAGTGAAAACACCAAGCATGGACAACGCATGCAAACAAAGGAGCAACAAATGAGGTAATGTAACCGGACTACATGGAATACAGAAGAGGCTATTTGTCTTCTAACTGGATTTTAAATGTTGGTAAAAATAAAACAAAAAAACCCAAAGCAGCCCAGCTGCGTGCCTCTGTCCTGGTGGCCATGGTGTCGGTCCTGGAGCTCAGTGCTCATCCGGTTGCAGGGTTTGTCCTCGGAAAATCAGCCGCCATGGCAATGCCACATACGTATAAGGCTTGACCTGCTGTAGAGCTTGAAGTCTGTTCTTTTCACCTCCCGACACTAGTTGACACGAATGCCTGTGATGAAGGGCAGCCCCGTGGGAACCTTCTTCTTGTACTCCACATAAGCCTCAGCAAAGAAATGGATGAGAGAGACCTCCTCCTCTTCAATTCTCTCCCGGAAGAAACGCCAGCTAGCTATCGTGTAGCCCAGTATGCACACAGGGTTACACAGCATGACCTGCAACACACAGCTCTCATTAGTCACAGACATCATGTGACCAATGATCAGAGCTTCAGAGCCCCGACTGATGCGTCTGGAGTCTGAAGCTCCACTGGTTCCTTGTTCTAATAATCAATAAACCTGAAACACAATGTAGGGCTGGGCGGTAAACCATTTGAACCGGAAATTTTTACTTTTATGATATGAATTTGTCATTTACCGCCATACCGCGTGTGTGCATTGTGTCGGCAACACAGAGCGTCGGAACGTTGCACAGTGGTAGATTGAGCGGGGGCTGTTTTGCGGTGTTACACCAAACAGGCCAACTCTGCAGGAGAGCGTGGTAGTGGCAGAAACTAGGGGGTAGGACAGCAAGTTGGGCGGCATGGACGGAGAAAATGACACAGACACAGAACTCATTCCGAAAAGAGGAGCCATGTCTGTTGTTTGGAAATACTTCGGTTTTAAAAAAATCTGACGCCTATCAAACACGCATCATCTGTAAATGTTGTTGAGTTAATGTTTTAGCCGCAGGAGGCAACACAAGCCACTTGCTTCACCACCTCCGCCACAATCATATCCTGGAATACGAAGATTGTATGAAAATAAACATAATGTAAACATCTTCGGGAAAAAAAATACTGTCAAATACCGTGATAATTTTTAAAAATACCGTGATATAAATTTTTGGTCATACCGCCCAGCTCTAACACAATAGTACAGCAGGGTTAGGCCTTAAGGAGGTCGAAAAATCCACATCCCATGTTTTCCCTAACCCCCAAAAAAACGCCTATCCCCCTGTTTGTGACAGAAGAATGAATTTTACATGACTGTAATAAATACATACAGAGACTAGATAAGACCAAGAGCTGCTGAGAACAGACCTGCGTTCCTATGCTCCAGTAGAACCAACCCACATAGGATGGATGTCTGAAGTAGGCGTAGACCCCGCTGGTGACCAGCACGTGGCTCTGGGCCTTCTCATTCTGAACGATGTGGTTGAAGTTGGAGCCGGCTGTCAACATGGCCGCCTTACGCAGGGCTTCGCCACACAGCACCATGACCAGACCCACGAAGCTCAACCAGTTCAGCTGCTTCAGCTCTGACAGGACAGACACAGCGTTATAGAAAGTGGACAAAACATTCTGTGACCTCACCCACTTTATCTGTTTTGGAAACAGATGTGTCGATAATAACCTATAAAAGTGCATGGCTTTGGACACTGACATGAAGCCGCAAAAGTCCCCACTATTCAAACCAGGACACCCCTCTATTAATTTAATAATAAACTGACCACACAGACTAAAACGATGGACACAAACAAGTAACTTCAGCGACATCATACAATTGAATACAAACCGTTGCAGGTTAACAGTAATGCCATGATCATGTCATGTCTGAACACACTAATTAACACTAGCTAGGCTAATTGACAAACCATACAACTTATGTAAATAGTAGCTAATGTAGCCAATTTATGCTAACAGGCTGGGCATTTTTGAGGCTCCATTTTTTCTTTTGTCAGGTGCACCTGCTTTTACTAAAAGGCACAGAATGCACTGTTTGACAGAAAAAAGGTCCTGTGGTCCTGATTCTCCTATCGTGGTACCAAGATCCTGACCAACTTAACTGCAAATTTCCCTATTGTGGGTCTAATGTGGATCATCGCATTTTACTGGCATAGATTTGGAGTTGGCGCATTGAAATATGCAGAGTAGGGATGTGTATTGGCAAGAATATGGCAATACAATACAAATTATAATACTAGGACCATGATATGATATATCACAATATATCATGATACTGTTTTTTTAAGTGATTATTTCCTTGAAGAACTGAATTACACCTGAAATATGCACAAAACTAAACACATTTTATTTGATCACAACAGGATCTGGTGCTACATCACAACATTTTCCTCTGTTAAAACTTAAATTATGTTTTACAGTTCTGATTGGAGCTTTCTAAACCATGTCTTTGTTGATGAAAATGTCAGTAGGTTTAGATTTCTTGTCATTTCATCTCATTTCTAGCTCTTTTGAAGTATATACGTCTTTGATTCTTTTTTTTAAATCACTTAAATTTGGCTGAGTGGCACATTGTCTACACAGATTTGATGTTTTTAATACCGACATAAACAGGTCAAACAAAAGTCTGAGGATAGTAATGGCAGTAAACCTAAACACCAACCTGGAAATGTGAGTTTCTCCACAGTGAACTCCACCCATGAGGAAATGGCAGCTATGGTGTACTGCACACTGTGATTGAGTAGAAACGAGTCCAGAGACAGGCTACGAGGATTAATGATGGCTGTCACCAGATACTCCGAGTAGTGGAAGAATGACAGGGAGCACATGTACCTGTGGAAGGAAACATTAGCACACACTTTCAGGCTAGTCCATTATTACATAGAAAAAAAATCAATAAATGAGAAAGCAGACACTTGTAAAAAAAAAAAAATAATAATAATAGGGGTATTAATTCAATTTTATTGTAGTAAAAGTTAAAATAAGTACAGGCTTTACTTTTTCTAGCAGCTGTTTGTGTCTAAAGTAACTGCATTACACTGTCATCTTAAGTATATTGATTTAACAAATGTTATTCTGTGACGTCTTGGGACTAAGAGTATCCTTACTAATGTCGATGTATTTTGATTCTAACTGTACACCCCGTTCTCATGTTTCATGCTGTTGGCCCATTGCATCGTTCTCACCATTTGTCTCTTAGTTTTTGAGTCTTTTACAGTATTTTCTTATTACTGAATTAGTTTTGCTTTATGTTTCAGAAAATTTGTGTCTTGTTCTTCTCTTATGAATAATTTTTCATCTGACTTATTATCAATAAGATGAGAACATTGATACATTTCTATTATTGGTACCGACAGCTGCAGTAGGAGTATATCTATTGTTAGTACTTTTATTTGAAGTAGGAATATTAACAGTTATTGGTATTTGTAGTAGTTACACTCGCACCAGCAGTCATGTGTCTGCCCATATTCCCCCCTTCTACTCCCTCCCTTTAGCCCTCTCTCTTTAAAACCAACTGGTCAAGGGAGATGACCATCCTCCAGGAGTAAGGGTCTGCCTCTTAAAAAGAAGTTTAACCTCATCACTGTCATTAAGTATTTGCTCCTGGAGGATTCTGTTCGGTTTCCGTAAATGAGCCTAAGAGTCTGGTTTACATCAGCTCTATATGTAAAGTATGACTAAACTTTTGTTATAATGCGGTGCTATATAAACAAAATTTGAACGATCACGACAATGCTCAAAAAATATACCCTATAGAAGGAAGTGTACTATGATAAAATACCATAATATAAAATGAGGCTTATGCTGGTGGGGGCCAATATCAAAGATAAATCCCCAAAATCCCCCCCAATCTCTGCTATATGATAAAGCAAATAAACAATACAATGTACAAAAGATACCAACTTAAGTTTGGATTGATATGAACTGAATTTGAGCTTGATTGGTTGACTATATCTATTATAAATGTAAAAAGCAAACAAACAGACAGATTTTTAAACAAAAGTGCTCCATTTGGATGTGTGATAATATTCATGGAACACCCAAAATCAATAGGGTTCTTCCTATTGGTGCTAAAGTTCATATGAAGGATATCCAGTCTGAATAATGTCAGAAAATTATATGCTGAATAATGTCACAAAACATATTAGATATTTGTTGGATGATAAACATTTACTATGTTTGAGCTTGATTGGCCAGCTATTTCCTTAATAATGTAAAAAAAATAAATAAAAAAATAAAAAAAATTTCAGCAGAAGCTCCCCCAACCATATGGAAAAAATTCAGACCACCTGGTGTGAAAATATAACACCATGTAAACTGAAGGTAGTGGCAGGAAGGAAGATAATTGTTAGACAATCGATACGAACTCAATTTGAGCTACATTGACCTGACAGTGATAGAATAATGGTAAAAGGACCAACAAAACTCCACCCAGTGAATGAAAATGACACCATATGAACTCTGGGTGGCAGCGGGAAAAAAATAGACATTTGGAAGATGACCAATATGAACCAAATTTGATCTCAATCGGCCTATTATTGCTTGATTTATGTACAAAAAACTAATTTTCAACTAAAGTGCCCTCATTTAGATGACTTGTAAGACTCATGACGAAGCTGAAATCAATAGGGCTCTTCCACTGGGGGTTCCCTATGTTGGTTATCAAGGGATTAAGAAATCCAGTCAAATCTGTCCTAGTCATCGCATTCACACGAAGGATATCTGGCAGCGGTAGATCCGGTGATATTTAGGGTAAAACTATTATATCCCTCAAACTCCACTTCAGGGAGATATAGATATAATGAAAATAATGATTGTTGTTTTTTTCCACCAGCCTATTCAGAAACTGAACAAATGTGACACAATCTCTTGATTATAACTGCAGCACCTCAGCCCCATCCTGAAACACTGATGCTGTTATGAGCTGCTCTCTGATCTTCTGTATGCTAAATGCATCTACATACCATCCGAAATGTGTCCAGGTGGTCTGAGACAAGCTTATGATCAAACCACAGCCAAAAGTAACTCCAAGAAAGCAGGCTCTCACAGCAACCTGGAGCAGAAATCAGGAAAAGTCAAATAAACATGGATCAAACATCAACATGAATAAAGATGACAGGCTTACACACAACTGCAAATCCACACGAGAATGTGTAAGTGTAATGAGACTTAGGGGAAGCTAGTGTCACACGTGCAGAGACATGTGTCCTATATGTACCAATCATTCGTAGTTTTCAAGCTCCTGTCCTCCCATAACTTAAATGGGATCAATTTTCTATGGATTTACACACTTGTCAGTTCATACTTTTTTTCTTGCTTGCCCTTGCATAAAGTAAAACAGGAATCAAAAACAGCATTTCTTTATAAAACTGACTTCATATTCATAATAACCAGATTACAAAAGGTATTAGACATACTAAAGAACTGATTAAGAATGGTGACTATGGTTGTTAAACCCACACATATCTACTCATCTAATCACGTGGCAGAAACTCAATGTATTTGGGCTTCCAGTTCCCTTTTATACATTACAAATATCATACCACACCATGAATAACTGTCAGCTACTATATTCAAATAATCCTTCAAATGACAGTGACAAGAAAGTGAACAGCTTTGGAGATATTAGTTGTTGAAAAGTCTTTTTTTTTTTTTTATTATTATTCCCATTTAAGGTTAAAGTTAATGTTTCTACCCTGTACTTGATCAGTAGATTTCAACTCAAAGCATTGCAAATTAAAAAAGCAAAAAGCTTAGAGATGCAAATCAACTTCTTCCCAAAAGGCTAAATGGAGTAGAAGCAGACTTTACCCGTGGATTTACAAAAGAATAAATCATATTATTATCAAATAATATCATGACATGGACTTGGAGGGCCGCTGAGATTTGTTTTGGAGTGTATATCTTTGGCATGGGAGTTGGTAAAGTTGCATCATGGGTTTGTTCTGTTAAGTATGTTGCTATCCTCTCACTGTCTTCTTAACTTAAGCTCATTTATAGATCAGAAACCATCCTGTCCAATGACATACACAGAACTCGTCCCAGATGTTTGCATGTCCTACATGCAGCAAAACATCATAATGAACTGACAAATAGTTGAGTTGGTTTCACTTCCTCTTTTACAGAATGAAAAAATCCTATGTGGGTTACAAGAAATGTCGTGTAGGAAGTAGGCCACAGCAGCTTTACTTGGCTTACGTTTCTATTTAGGGAACATTAATACGAGCTGCTTGGTTCTATTCAGCTAATGAGCTTAGCTAACTATACACAGAGCTCTTACTGTAGCTAGCTAGGCGACTTACCCATCATTAGCAGTGGAACATTAAGTTAAAAGTGTTTAAAGGAGTCGTGTCATGTTCCGAAACTTTAAGATACATGTGCTAAATTAAATAATTGACGTCGTAACAGAACTGTTGTATATATGTTTCGTCCAAATTGAAATGAAAACCTCAAAGCCAGCCAGAAAGTTGGCTAGCCACCGTTAGTGCTTACCTTGTACAGTGGTCCCCTGTACACGATTAGCAAGAGGCCGTTGATAACTGCAATATGGAAGCAAATCGCAATTTTCCCGGAGGTCTCTGTGAGGTAATCAAAGACCCAGTCGAGATGTCCAAACCAGACTCTGATCAATGGAATTACTAAAACGCTAAGTCCTAAAACAAAGCCTTTTACACTTACTCTTCCTTCTAACCCCAACTTACTGCCTGCCATGATGGAAATCCTGTGATACCGGAAGTATCGCGAGAACATAATGTTCGTCTTCGTGATGTCCATTTTAGTTAAACGTCTTTTAAAAGCACACACACACTCTGAATTCAACATCACCGTAGACATTGTCCGGTAGATATATTGTACAATATTGGTAGACTTCTACTTTTTTTTTTTTACCCTCAGTCAGCTGAAAAATCATTTATTTGCTCTACCACAGCATAAAACTATCTAGCTTTAAGCCTAATGTAGAAATATTTTTGTTCTTCAACTGGGGGGTCGGTTGAAACTTCAAGTAATTGATAAAAAAAAAAAAAAAATCACGAAAAACATTAGAATTATAAAAAATATAATTATGAAAACTCTCTCTGTCTCTCTAAAATTAATACCCTGCAAAAATATTTACTCAAGCAAAAGTAGAAGTACTGCATCCATAATCTTACTAAAGTAAAAGTACTTTGAAATGTCCTTTAAAGTGTAACAGTCCAAGTCCTCCCACAGTGTCAGTCTGTGGACTGTGTCATTATGATAAAGAATGTAGAC
>JAPSES010026931.1:0-13029 GCA_029822895.1 Maxillicosta whitleyi
AGTTGGTTGTTTATGCGTCATGTAACGTTAGCATACCGTACACTTATTCAGCCTGTTGTTCTCTATTCTATTTTTATCTATAATTGACTTTCAACATGACATGTCTGTTCTTGGTGTTGGATTTTTTCAAATTATTATTATTATTATTTACCCCAAAAATGCGACTTATACTCCAGTGCGACTTATATGTCTTTTCCTTCTTTATTATGTATTTTATGGATGGTGCGATTTATACTCCAAAGGGATTTATAATCCAGAAAATACGGTACCTCGATTTGAATAGTTTCATGTGGATATTTCCTGAAATGACAAAGAAAAAATATTGGATAGGAAAAGATGCAGTTTCATGTGGACATTAGGGATGTCACCTGTGTCTGATAAAAATCCTGGACATTTCAAAAATCCAATCACAATTTCTGCTTGCAAGCAACGGCACACTTCACACATCTAACCCAAGACAAAAATTGCCCTTAAACACTGATATTTTATTTCTCTAACTAGTAAAAATGATGCTTTGCTACTTAATACAACAGGTCTTTATTATTTTTGTTCATTTTGTGGACACCTGGGGGCAGTAGTGGGCACAGATAAAGGGGAATAAATAAGTTCTGTTTGTTTGCTTATGTGCAATTAAAAAAAAAATAACCTACTTTTCACTGTTTTTAAGAATACCTGAATGTAACAATGTGGTGCAGTGTCAAAATGTGATTAGAGTGTGCTGTGTACGCTACAATTAAGTATTGATTAAACTGAAATGCACATTTTAAACATTGCGTTATTTTTTTTCCGGGACAGACCATGAAAATCCGGGACAATCAGGAAAATCAACACTAGTGGACATGCCCTCAGTCTCTTACTGATGTACATTCTGAGTTATTTATTCAGTAAAAACCTGACAAACTTCATTTCCTCTCTGTGTTTTTCTGTCATTCCACCCTGTTTTGACCCTAAAACCACTGAAGAAATAGAACCCAAGCAGCTTTTATGAACCTGAAACAGACGACAATTCACAGCAGCACATTTACCTGGAATCATGGCTCAGGGGTTAAAGGGTTAAACCTCCTCTCTGTCGCTTCCACTCAATGTAAACAGAGTCCAAGCGTCGTACAAACAGTGACCGTCACCATTCATCAGGTAAACACTGTGTTTACAGACAGACGTTCGCAGTAAAACCATCTCCGCACCATCTGCTCTGCGTTGTTATTGGCTACGCCGTCCCCTCCTCTGTCCTCGACCTTGACGGGGTCACTGGTGGCTTTGGAATCAGCCTCCATCTCATGGACTGGATCACACCTCCAAAGGAAATGAACCAATCAAGGTGGGTTTTACATGATGCAGGTGAGTCCAGACAACAAGGGAGTCTGACAGACAGAAACCCAATCCAGGACTGAAACACTTCACCACCAATACTGGGTTAAAGGCGTTTCACTTAAAAGTCTGGTTCTGATCCCGATTCTGGAGGTTTAGGGGTTAAATCAGACTTTTTGCTACTTTAGACCGAGGATGGTTGTTGTTACCGCTGCCATGGAGGTTGTGTTTTTGCTGGCGTTTATTTGTTTGTTGGTTTGTTTGTTGGTTTGTGTACGACATAACTCGAAAAGTTATGGATGGATTTTGATGAAATTTTCAGGATAGGTTGTTAATGGCGAAATCTGGAAGTGATTACTTTTTGGAGGTGATCCGGAGCACCGTCTGGATCCAGGAATTTTTTAAAGGATTCTCTATTAGTTAATATTGACGCTGTTGTAGTACTAACAAATGTCCACCAGATGGCAGTGGAAGTCCTGTTTTCTAATATAGTGTCTTCAAATGTGTGACCTGAACTGTGCTGCTTGGCGGAAGTTTGCGCTCTCCGAGTGCTTTTCTAGTTGTTTCTGTTTCTGGAACTAAAAGTCCTGTTCTATCTGAATCAAACCCCAGTTGAATGTGTGAGGTTGTCAGGTTCTGTCTCTGTGTTCCAGTCCTGTGGTCTGGATGCAGATCAATCACCCAGTAGAAGTGGGCGGGACTTTCACTGGAGGAGAACTCAACTCATTCAATCAAAGTCCATATGTGACTTCTATCAATGATCAATAGGCACTATATAGATATATGTAACCATGTGCATGTTATAAGCCATCAAAATATAGACCATTAGAAGTAAAGACACACTTTAATATTTAAAAACGTGTCAGAAATCAACATTTCTCTAAACAAACAAAATGTATAGACACTGTCAGAAGGAAGATACAAATAAAATATGAAATGAATGAAAAATATTCAATGTTTTGTGTCTTTTTTGTAATAAATCCTTCATTATTTAAATAGTTAAAATGCCATTTGAATGGTTAAAATCCTAAAAATTGTTGAATGATTGGTAGTTTTGAGGAGAACTGAAGTTTAAGAGATTCATACATTTAAAAATAAATGACTAAATTCATAAAAAAAATCAGGCGAATTCAAGGAGGGCATAAGGGTTAATGCGTTCATATCCTGTTTAAAAAACCTGCACAGACGCAGTGTGAACGCGTCTCCTCCAGTTGAAATAAAGATTTGAGTATCTTTGTCAGTTCAAAGCGTGTCCAATCGCTGCCGTGTGTTCCAGGTGTTCGGACACTCATGGGACAGGTGGAGGTGTTTCATGAAGAACAGTTCCAGTGTGATGTGTCTTGTTAGAGCCGCTGAGGCTGATGGGATACCTGCAGGCGACGGTTTAACGAGTCCATGGCCTCAGGCGTTTTTACCGCCATTGCTTCTCGTGTCACTTTGCGGCAGCACAAAGATGTGCAGTCGTTGTACATTGGACCGTACAGGACGTCCACACCTGATTGTTCAATGCCTTCCTGGGCGCCTACGCTCAGTTCCCAGACTCCCCGGCAGTTGGCGGTCTGAATTTGCTCTGTGGGCGCCTTTCTGTCAGCGAACATGATATGAAATGAGTTATGTAACAAGCATTCAGTGCAGAGCAGAGCATTAAGTCAATGGGATCCTGCATCTGGATTATTTTAAGTGAAATGTGTTTTTGTCTTAGCAGCTCTCAGCAGACGGATTCAGACCATCTTGGGTCCATGGACCACCTAGACCTGGAGTCTACATCAAGACCATGAACACGTTATCCTTTAAGTCATGATTCCAGGTAAAGGTGATGCTGTAAATTATCACCTGTTTCTCTTAAACAACTTCAGCTCTCTGCAAAACTACCAAAAATTCAATAATTTACAGGACTTAACCCTTTAAATGCCAGTTGAATTATTTGTACATGATGAGTTTGAGTTTGTGCTTGTGTTAATTTTCTTCAGTGGTTTTGATTTACTGTGTGTTTTAGGGTCAAAACAGGGTGGAAAAACAGAAAAAGACACAGAAGTATCGAAGTGTGACTGTTGAACTAAATAAAACACTTAGAAAATACATCAATAAGAGATTTAGGATGTTGAACATGAGCTGTGAACTGAACAACAGGGATTTGGGCCAAGTAGTTTTAGTGTTGGGCTCTTTTTTATATATTTCTATATATATATATATATATATATAAATATAAATCAGTCCAGATGCTTTTTGACACCTGGTTGAACTCCTTAATGCAGTTACATGGTCAAAATTCAGGTCAAAAAAAGCCCAAACTGTCTATGTTTACAATGACTCATCTCACTGCCCTGTATTTTACTCCCAATTCCACAGGTTTTATGGAAAAAACAAGGTCTTTTCTATCTATATTTTAGGTCTATTCTATCAGCACAACTGGAAATTCCACCTATTGAGGAAACCATTAAATTTTTTGGAATATTTAAAATAAATTATACCTTCAAAATGCTCACCACAGACATGTCAGGGGTTAAAGGGTTAAAATAAGAAAAGGCTTTGGTTCATGTTCATAGGTAGGAATTAGTTTTTATCATGTGATTAATGTTTATTAAACCAAACCCTGAACCTGCCGTCTAAACACAACCACAAAAAGTTGAATAAAACTGTTGAAAACTGTCATGGTCTTTGCTCGTGTCATGATTCAACACACGTGTGCATGTTCATTAGTCCTGTTCTAGTACGGACTTCAGTTCTTCAAACTGAACAGAAGCACATGTTCTGAAATGGCACAAAAACTGCTTTGTAAAAAGTCATAGTCTTATTTGATAAATAAACAATTAAGCTCATTGAATTGCATTTTTACCAGAATGAATGTCTTGAATCAGAATGTGTTTAATCACTGTGTATTATGATTTGGGTGTGAATCGTATCATATCAGGAAGTGCCACATATCTAATATAGTGGATCGAAGATGCTGTATCAAGATACGCATCATACCGGCTTTACAACTAAGATTCCCATCCCTCATGAACACATTGGGTTTACGTTGAGTTAATAGCCTCTTTTCCACAGCACTTCTGTTATGGGAATAGGATTTGGTTCCACCTCTGTAACGGCTCTGGAGGTAGTAACAGAACTCGGAACCCTATGAAAGCGAACACTTCTCATTCTGCGACCAAGATGTGACATTTTGATGACATATTCTGTGTGCGACTAGTATGCTGGGAGGATTTAAGTCAGTGCCGGCTGTGTACAGTAAACACACATATCAAGGCCACCTGAAAGATATCGAACTGGGGAGAAGCCGAGATCCACCAGCTGCTGTCACTTCGGGTGGAGGACACTATCCATGCTAACATTTGTGGAATGATGAAAAACGAGCTGACTTTGGAGAGGTTAGCAACACCACTATGCTTGGGGTATTTCTGACACAGAAGTTATACGTCACTCTAAACGCTGCTCTGCGTCAACACCCCTTTGATTCCAGAATGCAGGTCTGCTGTGTAAAAGTCCAGTGACTGAAACCACCTGTCTGCCAGACACATCTGTGAGCTGAACCACAACAGAATGGTTTAAGTCTGAGTGTAATATGTCATATGTTATGTTCAGATGTCAGCATCATTATCCGTTGGTCTACATACGCTCAGACGAGCGATGGATTTCACAGGTTAAAGCCCTGAATCATCAGGAACTGAACCTGTACATGCCTCAGACCCATTTCTGTTACCACATAAATCCATCTACGAACCTGAGCTGAAGCCCAACGCAGACGTTAGGTATTTATGAGTCTTACTGAGGTGACTGATAAATGGCTGAACCACAAAAACTACAGGAAAACCGAGGAAACTGTGGAAGATGAAGTTCTTCTCTGTGCTCCAGCTAAAGGTCAAATATCTACGAGGATTAATACATTCATCAAACACAGCTCAGATGCCAAGTTTCTTTTTCATTATGTTGTTACCAACGTTTCTATAGTAGCTTTAAATTAATTTGCTGCAGGGTGGATGGGCACAATAAAAAAATATGGTCAACAAGACCAATGATGGATGGATAGAACGGTGTGGTAGTGGTAGATGTTTTTGCATTTGTAAATGGAATGATGCATTTTAAAACATTTCCCTGTGGTCTACATAAACTGTAAATGCTCTGCTTGGATCTGAATTCTTCATTAATTCAACTCCACAGGTCCGTCTTCAACCATATTTCTGACTAATGACATGAGAAAGGTTTTTTGAGTGCTGGCCCTTTAAATGCAAATGAATCACTTCACACCCCACCTGCTCCAGGTCGATGGCTGTGTTGCTCTGTCTTTTTTGTGTTCATTAATGCAACCAACAACGTTTACGTAATCGGCTCAAAGTTTGTAGATATTTTCAGTATGGAACAAACGCTACTGACAATTACTCAGAAAAAAACTCAGAGGAATATTCGTCAGAAGTCTTGACCTTATATGAGCAAAGGTCATGATGTAACTAGTTAACGTAACAAATTAAGTAGAAATTTAAATGGGTTATAGAAATCCACTTGATTTTTGCAGAAAATTAATATGAACATAGCTTTGCAGCACCTGAAGGGATCAAATTCAAAGTTTTTTTTCTATTAGGGTCCATATACAGTACACAAATAAATGACTAATAGTCAGTCAAAGTGGGTTTAGGAAAAATAAACAGCCTCTTGGTTAAATCTACTGGTTTGTTATTTAACTTAAATGACCTGGTATTTCCTTTATTTTTGTCGTTCAGTGAGCTTTATCTGTAGAAATACTGCTTGTACTGCTGGATCTGCTAGTGTTAGCTTTATGCTGTTATTTTAGCGCTGTTAGCTTAGCGCCTACAGAGTTTGTTATTATTCTTCACATACGTTGGTCTCAGACGGTTACAGTGGTTGAAATCTTTGTTCTTTGAGGTGTGTTCTGTTTTGTTTAGGTTGTGATGCTCTGGATATATGGACATATAGAATGTGGATATTAGTACCGTTACCATGACAACACAGATGAACAATGGCCGTGTACTTGCTGATGTAGTAAACATTGCCAGTTTCACGACTGCATTATCCCGTTCTGTGTCAGAGGTGGGTTTGCTTCCAGAGCAGCAATAATTACACCTCTGAGTCACATTGAAAGAGTTATACATTTTTTGCTTTTTTTTTTTTTTTGTTCTGTTTTTCCACACGGGCCTGGTATGACACTACCGGTGCAGTCTAAATGCTGTACTGTGTGCAGCCTTGTTTCAGCTATGCAGTGGCTGTGACGTTCCACTGCACTGAGGCTCATTCAGACGCTCCAGGGCCTGGATCCGCTCATTAAACTCCACCGTTCAGGACTCAGATTAAAGCGCTGGGGTTTCCCTCTCAGCCACTGCATCACTGTCTGCATCCAGAGCCTGGAAAACAGGGGATGAGTGTTGTTCCAGAGAGTATCCGTGTCCAACAGCAGCATGTGTCCAAGTGCTGCTGTTTCTCCTCCACACCGGGCTGTGCCAGATCACCTTTCGATGTTCGACAAGACGTTTTACAGCAGCGTCAGCCCCGTGTGATTCTGGAGTGTCACAGTAAATCCATGCCCTTGGTCTTCTTGTCAGATTGTCATGACAATGAGGACATCACACCTTTGTCACAGGCAATAAGTGGTTTCACCCTGAAATACCCTTTCATTTAATCAGTAAAATGTGTTTTTGTTGGATGTTTGACCTGAGACTGAATGTTTAAACCGTCCTCTGATTCGTCCAGTTCATCCTCCACTGTGGACAACAGGTGGATGGATTTAAAAACAACCAAAGTCGGAGTAACGACCACAATGAGCTGTGAGGTTTCATTTCATCCAGAGCATCTGAGGGGTTAAGCACGGTCAAAAACTCTAAGTATGTCATTTCTGTTTTTCCAGTTGTTCTATTTTAACGTAGGAAATGATATTCTTTCTAATTCCACTTCCATCATCTAAAGGAGGTCAGGCCTGTAAACGTATCATTGACAGCACCTCGTTCATAATGTGTCAGAAACAGACTTCACATGCTCTGTTAATGGTGGTTCTGGCTTTCAGATGAACAGCAAATTCATAGCAATTAACCCAAAAAAAACCCCAAATATGAGCCTCTTTTACCTGACCTGGAACTCTAAGTACATTACAATTGTTTATATTGTGATTGATCCATTTGTTTATTTATTTTCTTTCCTTTAATATCCCAGAATTCAATGTTTGTATTGTCTTTTTTTTGTTTGTTTGTTTATCATGTCTCGTATCAATCTTTGTAAAAAAAAAAAAAAATTAAAAAAAAAAGATTTTGTAATGAATCACAATGAAGAAAAGTTGAAAAGAGAAGAAGAACATTTTTTTTGGTTCACAAAAGTAGCTGTGGGTCTTTATACGGTAGATGACCATTGTTTTTTTAATGTTTAAATGTGTAAATAAGCAACTCTGAACCTGAATGACCCTGGACATCAGTGGACTGAGTCCTGTCAGCTCAGGCATATGGAACAGAGAGATGCCAACACACAGCAGGTGGAGCCCCAGGGGATTGTGGGTAAGGTGTGTGTTCTCTGAGTCATCTGATAAAAGTCACCACCTGCTTCAGTCAGAATGACGCCGATGGTTTAACAGGACCAACGGTTGGAATATATAGTTTAGTGACTCCGCCCACAGCGAGGTGGAGTCATGGAGGGGGTGCATGGATGGACACCAGCAGTACCAGAACAAAAGCCTTTAATCTGCACCTGCATCAGGACCGTATGAGTTCTGGAACGTGAAGACTTGCACCATTAATGGACTGCGTGTTTTATGTTGAACAGTGTTAACGTGTCATTATGAACATGTGTGACAGTTAAACCACAATCTGCTCAAGGGCCAGGGCCGTCTTCACACGTGGGCCTAAGGGACATTTACCCACATCCTATAGAGATGTCTTAACCTTAGTCCCATCCATTTTGGGTTCCACCTGGGTCCATTTCCTGACTGTTGTTTTCAGTGGTGGTGGGCCATGTATTTGACACCTAGACCTTCAGTAGTGCTCCATCTGAATCAATCCACCCTTCAATATCTATTTTATGGCCATAAAAACGATCTTATTATGCAGAAATGCAGTATAAAGAGCCATTGCATCGCAGATAGATAACTCCTGTAGCCACAATAAAAGCCTTTACTGAATAAACAAACCTTGAGTGCACAAGCCTCCTTCTACTGCAGCTAGAGTTGTGACACATTAAAACGTTTATGAGGTTATTATTGATGATAATAACCTCATAAACGTGCACTATTATTTAGGGAAATAGCAACATTTTACTATTTTCAAAATTTCTGATTATTCGTACGCAAAATCCATCCTCCTTTTGTTTCCACAAAAAGAAGTCAATTACTCTGTTGTACAGATTATCCATGCACTTCAGTTCCAAAAAACCCATCAGCACCATCTGCAGTGTTCCTCGGAGCCTGTGAACTAGGGGTACTGTTTGTAATTAGTGGACTGAAAGTCACAGATAAAATCCTTTTCCTAGTCGTGACAGACTTGCTAGCTTCGTAATTGCTCGATTTTTTGTAATAATGTACAGATTTTTTTGAAAAGTGCGTCTTGAAAGTGGCTTTAAGAATAAATCTCCAACTAAAATCATTTCTTGCCCTCCTTCAGTCACTGTGAGTTGACAAAACCGCATTAAATCAACAACTATATTTGTGTTTGTGCTGTTCGCTACAGATGCTGTTTACTAGCTTTGGTGAATACGCCTGCTAGAAGGCCGTGGTGTCACCAACTCAAAATCTGATTGGTTGAAGGAACTGTTTCATCAACTCTTATTTTGTGCTAGAGGGCTTACAGAACGGATTTGAAGGTCTCCAGATTTCTTTAACTTTGACCCTGCCTGACAACAAATGATGGCTGAAATGCAATGGTTAAATGCTTTAATATGAAAACATATGTCTGGAAGCAGCATAACCAGGGCAACAGCAATGAAAGGAAGCAGACAGACCATTTGGAATCATTTAATAAGTATTCATGGACAAAATATAATTAGCATCAGTCTGTGATTCATATTTATTTTTTTTTTTTTGGCCAGAAGAAAAGGCCTTGTAGGCCCTGAAGGCCCACCTCTGGTTATTTAGTTTTAAGTTAATATTAAATCCTGGAAACACGTGATTGATGGTGAAATTTCAACAACATGAAGTTTGACCCAGATACAAACACCAGAAAACCTACATGGACCAAACCCACATCACAGGTCAGGTTTAACACAGAGGTCAGTGTTAAAGAATATGAATTGTGAACATGATCGGTACCAGAACCTGGACTCTCTTATGGATCTGTGAGTGTGACTGTAGAGTTTTAATCCATATTTGATCTTTAGTTGTCTGTTTTATGCCTGTATTTTTTGTGTCTTTGTGAATATTTTGTTAATATGTTAACGTATTCTAGTGTTTTCGTTGCCCTGTTTGTCTAATTGTTGGGTTGTTGCTTTGTTTGTTTGTTTTTAGTTCCTTTTCCCTCTTTGCCTTTTCCCATGCTACAGTTGTAAATAAGTATCTTTTCTTAATCTGTTTTTCCCTGGTTAAATAAAAGTTAAATAAAAAATAACAAACGCTTCTGTGGACTGGGAGAAACCCAGATGTATAAACCCAGAGAAAAAGTAAATCTGTTCATACATATCTGTTCAATGAGGTATTTTCACATTACCCAGTGGAATAAGTAAACCAGCTAATATATGTACATACATTCATTATGTGTCAATTGATTATCAATATGTACAATATGAGTGACAGTGATTTAATTGAGATAATACTGAACAGGTTCTCTGATTATTGGTCAGAAACTAGTGTGTATTAATATGCGACATATAGATATGAACCTTCAACCAGACCCACGTTACACTATAAATGTAATAAAATAATAATAGAATAAAACATATCATTTACATATTCTTATCTAATCCAAACTGAATCCTCATGGCTTAAGGTTTGGCTCCAACAGACAATCAGATGGATTTTCAAACTTCTCGCTACTTTAATCTGGACAATCTAAGCTTCTATCAAATGTTGAACAGAAAATGATTTTTACCTGCTAATAAGAGCTCGGAGCTACAGTGAGTACGATGAACCAGAACTCATTTACACAAACTGCCAATACTGAGAAAAACTGCATCAGACTGAGCAGACCTGACTATCAAACAGAAGGTAACATGAGGACAGGAAGTAGAAGGATCAGAACCTGTGGACACCTGAGGACCCACACCTGAGGACCCACAGCTGAGGACCTATGGACACCTGAGGACCAATACCTGAGGACCTATGGACATCTGAGGACCAATACCTGAGGACCTATGGACACCTGAGGACCAATATCTGATGACCTGTGGACACCTGAGGACCCACAGCTGAGGACCTATGGACACCTGAGGACCAATACCTGATGACCTGTGGACACTTTAGAACCTGTGGACACCTGAGGACCCACACCGGACAACCTGTGGACACCTGAGGACCAATACCTGAGGACCTGTGGACACCTGAGGACCAATACCCGATGACCTGTGGACACCTGAAGAACAATACCTGATGACCTGTGGACACTTTAGAACCTGTGGACACCTGAGGTCCATGTCCTCAACATCATCTACATCCATTTTACAAACACTGGGATTAAAACCAGCTAAAGAAACACAACATCTGATAGAACAGAACATTATTTTTGATTGATTTAATGTGTTTGCGTAAAGCTGTGTATGACTCCGCCCTAAAGCAGGATGACTGTTGACCCTTATTCACATAAATCCCTCCCACTTAATAATGGAGGCTGGATTGGTTTGAGCAGGCCTCAGATGCACAGATATAAGAAAAGGCCCAGATTTCAGTGTCGACTATATTTAGAATGTTTCCACTGCTTTACCTTTGCTGCCAGACAACTCCGTTCGACGGGAACTGATGCCCTAAAGTGATCTTCAAACCCGAACCGACAAAAAATTAACCAAGCAATTCAACATTATTGAGGCAAACTCTCCATCCTTATGGGAGTGTGTTGGTTCTGAATGACTGATATCAGAGTTTCAGCTCCGACTGTTGGAAAATGAGGGAGAATAAATGTGTGATAAACTGTGAACCATGCCATGTGAACGGAACATTTCGGAAGGACTTACACAGTGGATCCGAACAAATATGAACAATAGCATTAAATTGTTCAAGTTCGATCCTAAAAGTGACAGTTCAACATATTTGAATGAGCAGTGACTCTTTAAAACAGACAAATGGTCATGTTTAACTTAATAGATATTTAATAAAGCGTCTTTTTTTGTCAATAATTTTTGTCCATGTGTAAATAACTTCCACCGTTTTTTGAGGAGTTCTGTCAGATATTTACCATTATTATGTAATTAAAAACCTTAAACTGTGTGTTATAAGAAGAAAAGGACAAAAACGGCATTGCACTTTTCTTCAACTTTCTTTTTATAAAGTCTTGAAAAGTGCAGATTGAACATTTCTGAGATTGAAAAAAATCTAATTCAAACTATTTTACAACAACTCAGACAGTTTTACATTTCTGGAGCTGTCTGAGTCCATGTTACAGGCTGTTATATTTGTCATATTTTTTTTTATTTTAGCAGTAGTAGTTTCTTAGAGCTCACATTGAACATCTTGCACATCCAACGCGTGCTTTCATGGCACAGAGTTCACTTTTTCCTTCCCAACACTGTTGTTTCTCTTTTGCCTGTGCACACATTTTTATTTGTTGGAAAAGGGAAGTGGCCTTGAGTGGAAGGACGACGTGGGCCGGTCAGTTGCACGCCAAGATGTTGGCCCCAGATGTGATTCCTTCCACTGTTGACTGTTGTATAATAGCATCAGAAAGTTGTTTCACAGCTTTCAGGGGTAGTTTGAATGACTAAAATTGCACAAAGTAGTGAGGAGTTACAGTAATATGAAATCCACATGTACCGCAGTGTCACCGGTGATCCCTGTGGTTTTAAGAGGGTTTAACAACTTTAATCACATATATTCTACTGTATGTAATGCTTGTATTTTCATTGTGTTCTATTCTGGTCTCAGCCACTGCAGGTGTGTGTCTGAATATTTCAGCTAAACCGTGGTTTGTATAAACTAGCACTTTCACAATAAAAGTAAGTAAAGAATGGATTCTATCCACTAATATATTCATAGTTTTAATCTGAGACTATTAAACTAAAGGAAGTGTCTTACTCATTGTATAAATGCAATGCAGTACTTTTAAGATCACAAATGTAGAGTTCATAGACATTTATATCTCCACATATGTCAAAGTTTATTTATATAGTACAGTGCTTTACATCTAAAAGCATGATTCAATTATAAGATAACACAGTTTAATCAAATACCATAAATATGTATAAAACAATAAGAAAAAAAGGAAAAAAAAAGAGAACAGATTAAATCTTAAATGTGTCTCAGTGCTAAGAGTTAAAGGTCACTCGAAACAGGTGTGTATTTAACATATATAACCTATATATAGTAAAAATATATATATTAAACACATTAAATTAGAAACAAGTGCCTGGGTTTAGTTCTGACCTGCTTTTAATAAAGGCCTGTTACCATCTGCAGATCAGATAAATAAAGGCCCGGAGCTGAAAATGATGAAAACTACAGCATGGATACGTAACTATAAGAGAATGATGCAAAGATAGAGAGAAATGGTTGAAAAAATCAATAAAGCCTACACACCAAAGCTTCATCATCTACAAAGAAAATATTAAATATAGTATATATGCTGGGGTGCCGTAAAGGGGGGGGGGGGGGGGGTA